>JASDQU011246638.1:0-25901 GCA_032191745.1 Picea mariana | reverse complement strand
TAAGCCCTGCTTTGCACTGGTTTATGAGCAATCTTTTCTTCATCCACTTTAAGCTATCTTACTGTTTAACCAATCTTGGAGAGCACTGTCTATTTGTTTATCACTTGGATGTCTGAATGCTATAGTTGAATTAAGTTATCCCATTGATCCATCCTTACAAAATACAAAAAACAATTATTTCTTAAGTTACCAAGCACCTTTGGTCTGCAACCACAAAGGGTTTCTTGGAGTGATAACAGATTCTACCCTATAAAATTAACTTCTGGACTAGAACTCTCATGTGGTCTCACAGAGGAACAACACTGGGTAACAAACTTCTAAACTACAACTCTTGTGTGGTCTCACAGAGATGCAACACTGGGTAACAACACTTAAATTTAAGGGTAAACCATAAAAGAGAACATAGGGACAACAAAAACCCCATAGGTAAATACAAATACATTAACCCCAATAAAATGCCTATGCAAGGTTGGGGAAGATGGAAACAAGAAGGTGAAGTACCGAGAAGGCTCCAAAAGGATTCAGAATAAAAGAACAGTGAATTCTACTTATCCAGGGGTGAGAACAGTTTAGAGAATTATGAAGAGAATAACGATAATGGGGAGAACTTCACTAAAATTCATAATAAGAATTACAGTACAGAGAGTTTTCCTTCTACTGTAATGAAAACCCAAAGGTTCCATCCAACTACTATAATATGTGACCATTGTGAACTTACCAGGGTGGTCAGGTAGAGTTTCCTACTCCATCGGGTAAAAATCCTCCAAGATACTGACCTCCCTCGCTGAGAGAAAATGCAGAGCTAATTCGAAAACTTCACAAAGACAAAACTCATTGAGTCCTGTAAAACCCTTCTACACAGAGTAAATGACGATGGTGTGAAGGCTAGATCTAGCCATGTGATGGGGTTGAGATGGAGAAATCACATTGGATGATGGGTCAAGCGATAACCATCGAGTTTCGCACTCACAGGGTCTCCATTAATGGTCGGTTCAGAGGTTTAATTCACATCTGAAAAGAAACCTTCCTTTCATGTTAAGAGGTGCGAAGTAAAGGAAAATCCCTTCATGATACAACAAAATGGACCATCGAACTCTAACGGCTATCGATCAGTTAAGAAATCGTTCAGTTAAGACAAGGCTAAATGAATTGTTAGGGTTACACTTATCAAACTTCATGTTAGTACTAACTGAAAGTTCAATACACAACCAGTAATCATATGGGAATCATTCGATCTCTTTGTCCATGTGAAGTAATGTCGAATACCTTATGTTAAGCTGAAACATTTTTCCACTAAGAGTGTACACTCCTAACCCCTTTGTAAAGTGAATATAATCTATGGTATATGATGTGTATTTCAAAAAGTCAATTGAACTTGCCCTTGCATGCAAGCATGGAAACCTTGGGGAAGATTATAGAATTGGTGAATTTCCTAAATCTAATACAACATAGATATATAAGTATTAGAATAATAATAGGATTGAAGGGATAAAAAGGGGATGGATGATAAAATGTAGACTTTATTCATATAGGAGTTATGTGCAGTAAGAGTCAAGTGGATTAGAATTGTTCATGATTTTATTTTTCATCGTTTGATATCCAGAACATAAAATCTCACAGAAATTTACAATGATGATAAATACCTACTTCCCTTAACTACAAGTCTTCTAGAATAAATTGAAGATTAATGTTCCTCAGAATTTTTTTTTTTTATTTTGGCAATTTTAGGGTACATTACAAATAGGTGGGAGGCCAACAATATCCACCTGGATCACAACCATTGATATCAAAAGGGAAATATTTCATCTCAAGATTGTCTGTATCTTTGGAATATCAAGGGTTAGAGAAATTACTCATTAATGAGTGAATAAAGGCAACACTAGAGGAGAAGGGAGGCACACTTTTCAAGGGAGACTGGAGAGAATTTTAAGAGGCACACTTTCCAAGAAAATTTGAGTTGAAGGAAAGAGACCAGTAGCAAGGAGGATTGGCATGCATCCCTAGGAGAGGATTGGCATGCATCCCAGGGAGAGAACTCAACATTTAATGCATTATGTACAAATGTTATAGGAAGGTTTTACAACATTTATTGCTAGAAGTACAACAAGAGTAAGGCATAGAAAGAGAGGAAGCCATTCAACTAAAATTTGGCATGATTTCCAAGGCACTTTGCTGAGCGAAATCCATACAACAAGGTAGTGTACCATACAGTAGAGATTTAGGCACAAATTTAAAGACATAGTTTGCTATTGTGTTGATTGTATAGGTTTGTATAGGTTGTACAATAGTTTGGCACATTTTGTTGGATTACTGAGAGGGGGGGTGAATCAGTTATAGAGAAATTTAATCTTTTTTAACCAATAATGCAAGTGTTATATCAATGCAGCATTATCATTCAATATTTGCAGTGTAAATAAACAATGAACAAATGAATAATCATACACATACACAGTACACCAGTTATTTTATGTGGAAACCCAAAGAAGGAGAAAACCATAGAATGTTTTTTCTTATATGTCTTGAAGAATTACATTCATTGGAAGGACCAACTTCCTTTGTTTTCCAGCTACAACTGGAAGGAGGCTCCAACCCCCTAGTTTCTCAGGCTACAACCTGAAGGAATCGCCAACTCCCCAATTCTCTGGCTATAACCAGAAGGAGGCTACAACCCCCTATGTTTTTTAGCTACAACCGGAAGGTGGCTACAACCACCTGTCCTTGCCCCATCCAACCGCCCTGAAGTAGAAGTAGAATGATGGAACCACTGTCACACTATCACTGTGAGATATACCACTATACAACTCTATCAACATGTACCACTGACCTACAGTCAACCTGTACAACTTCCTTGTAATCAATCTATACTATAAATGAACATGTATCAACAAAATACAACTGGTACGCAACCTGTAGTGCTACAACACGCATATGTATGTGCCCTATCTTTTATGCATCCCGCATATGTACGCAACCAAACTATTATGCAACCTGTGTATGCTTTCTGAAAAATAGGGTTTTCTTATTCTAAAAACTTCTAACCTTGTGTAACTTATTTCACATAGATATGTAACCTATCACTATATCTAGACTGGATCAATACCTTGTGCATGCATCCTCATACATAACCTTTACCAAAAAAATCTATATCCCTCTCTAGTCATGTGCCATAAGTGTGTGTAATCATGAAAAAGTATAATAACCCTCACATGATCTAGACTTCAAACCCTTTATGATATTCATCCTCTCAATACATCAACCAATACAAGCTCTCAACCATGTACCACAAAAACCCTTAGCCATATGCCAAGAAATACAAGATGTGTCTCAACAAGAACTATCAATGATAAATATACCAACACTATATTTCTGTAGATTTGACTTATACAGAAGATCCCATGCAGCCACTAGTCTCTCTAGGGAGAATTCTAAAATCTCCATAACCATTTCTCATGCATACATGAAAATCCAACTATTCATAGAAATAATACATACATTTTGAACCAATGGATAGATCTGATGTATCTAAGCACTATAGACCTTCCTGGGAGCTTGATCGTAGAATCTAGAACCTCTGCATATTCATCTTTTCAAGTTTTTGTGGCTTTACCAAAATGTACGCACCCTAATACATTGTTAGCCCGTATACGTACGCACGCTAATACATTGTCAACCTGCATATGTACACACCCTAATACATTATTATCTCGTGTACGCCTCAGAAATTAGGTTTTTTTAGTATTCGTTGTAATTCTGAAACTTTTGTCGTCAACCCTTAATATTACCTCAGACTTTCGCAACTTCAGATTTATCAATGAGTGCTTGCAATAAGCCTTACACAACAAAAGATATTCAATGTGTTCATGTGATTAAATGAGAGAGCCTTGCCTCTTATTTATACTTTCATGTAGCATTCCATTTTCCTTATTTTAGGGAGTTCTCCATTCACTTTATTATTTAAATAATTTATTTTTCAAACACTTTGACTTTTAGGGGCTTCTAGATGGCTCATGAGGGTTCTCCAACTTCACATGGCCATAGCTCTCTAATCGTGAGAAGTTATGTGACATTCCACATACCACTAGAAATGGCATCACATGTACTATCCATTTGGAATAGTATTACCTTCAAATATCTTAAAATTCATACCATTATCCATCAAATAAACTTGGGTCCATTAGCTAAACCATTGTGCTATCATAATTCGCTACCGGACTTTCTTCAAGGGTTGACATCAATGACAACCAACCTAATTAATAAATAATCTCCCCCTTTGGAATTGATGGCAACACACTGATGCAATACTAAAGTCATATCACTGATGCTCCCCTTGTGACCATCGCTCCCCCTGGAACCATGCCTATGTGCTCTACATCTGATAAATCTCTCCCCCTTTGTCATCAATGGAAAAGGTATATTTACATATGGGGTTGCTCCCCCTAACTGAACTGTCCTTGGGGATACTCCCCCTGACTGAACTCTTCCTGAAACTAATCTCCCGACCTGAACTATCCTCTTTATGTTGCTTCCTCGTGTACATCTAAGACATATAAGATAAGCATTCAAAAGCATTCATTTTGGGGTAGAAATTAATCCGAGTCTCTAGCGAAGATACCCAAAGGATTCTCTTGGAAGTGGTTTTGTAGATATGTCTGCTACTTGTTCTTTTTTTCCCACATATTCAACTATGATGTTCTTCTCTACAGCCTGTTACCATAGAAAGTGATACTTTATTGGAATGTGCATCATCTTGTAGTGCATCACCGGGTTCTTTGAGCTATTGATGGCTCTTGTATTATCACAATAGATTGCAATGGGCTCATCATACTCAACCTATATATCTGTCAGATTTTGTGTCATCCATAGAACCTGTGTACAACATGTTGTTGCTGCAATATACTCTGCCTCGGCTGTAGATAAGGATATTGATGATTGTTTCTTGCTTAACCATGATACTAAACACTCACCCAAGTAGAACGTTTCTCCATTGGTGCTTCGTCGGTCATCAATGCAACCTGCCTAATCTGCATCTGTGTAGGAAATAAGTGATAGGTCCTTTCCTTTTGGATACCATAATCCAAACTCTTATGTTCCTTTGAGATATTTGAAAATCCTCTTTACTGCTAATACATGTGATTCCTTTGGTGCTGCTTGAAATCATGCCACATGTCTAACTACCTGCATTAAATCTGGTCTACATGTTGTCACATATTGTAATTTATCAATCATCGACATGTATTTCCTCTCGTCCGTAAACTTTGAATAATCATCTTTCCTCAACTTGCAACTAGTTTGCATAGGAGTGGTAACTAGTTTACAATCTTCCATTCTGAACCTCTTTAGCATTTCTCTAATATACTTAGTTTGAGAAATAAAAATTCCTTGATTTCTTTGACATATTTGAAGACCCAAAAAGAAGGATAGTTCTCCAAGTAATGACATTTCAAATTCATTTTGCATGTCCTTTGCAAATTTTTGGCTTAACCTGTCATCAATACTTCCAAAAATAATATCATCAACATAAAATTCAATTAATAAAATACTATCTTGAGTTATCTTTATGTAGAGGATGTTGTCTACACTTTCTTTTATGAACCCTGCCTAATGTAGATATTTATCGAGTCTAGAGTACCATGCTCTAGGATCATGTTTTAGACCATACAAGGCCTTCTTTAAATTACACACATAATATGTGTTCTCTGACAACGGAAATCCTTCGGGTTGTTCAATGTAGACTTCTTCTTCAAGTTCCCCATTCAAAAAAGATAATTTTATGTCCATATTATATACTTTAATATTTTTGGAGCATGCATAAGCTAAAAGAAATCAAATTGCTTCCATTCTGGCAACTAGGGAAAATGTCTCTTCAAAGTCGATTCCTTCAACCTGTGCATATCCTTTACATACCAATATAGATTTGTTCCTTGTAACCTATCCATCTTCATTCAATTTATTTCTGAATACCCACTTTGTGTCGAGCACATTCTTATTATTTGGTCTTGGAACCAATTCCCAAGTGTCATTTTTCTCTATTTGATCCAATTATTCATCCATGGCCTTATTCCAAAATCTATCCTTGCTGACCTCTTCAAAATTGTTTGGTTCAATTATAGATGAGAGTGTTAGGTACATTTTTCATGGTGAACAGATTCTTCTTTTATTCTCAACTCTTGAATCTTTGTTTCCGATAATCTTATCTGAAGGATGATTATTTTGTACTCATTTTCTAGGTGTATTTGGAGGCACTTGCTGAACTTGATCTTCTACTTTTGTTTGATCCTCTTCATCTTCCCCTTCTACTTCTTCTTCATCTTCTGCTTCTTCCTTGTAAAGTTGTTCCATTGATTCATTTTCTTCTTCCTTTAATTATTGTCTACCTTTTTCATCAATTGTTGCGTTGATTCTTTCCACAAATTTGTTCAATATCAAGTTGTAACACTTGTATGCTTTCCTTGTACTTTAGTAACAAAAAAGTACTCCATTTTCCACACGAGATTCAAACTTTCCCATTATGCCATCTTCTCTTTTGATGTATCATTTGCTTCCAAAAACTCTGAAGTTCTTTACTTTGTTGGTATTCATTTACATAGCTCATAGGGATTTTTGTCATTGTTGTTTTTGAGAATTAATCTATTTTGAATGTGAACTGTTGTATGCACTGCCTGTGTCTAAAAGATATCTATCAATTTGGAATCCATTATCATTGTTCGAGCCATTTCATGTATTGTCATGTTCTTTCTTTCAACAACTCCATTCTGTTGAGTTGTCCTAGCAATAGAGAATTGTCTTTTTATTCCATGCCTGTTGCAGTAGTCCATAAATTTCTTTGAAGTGAACTCTCCTCCATTATCAAATCTCAAGAATTTGATTTTTGAATCCATTTCATTTTCAACCATTTCCTTATATACCTTGAAGTTTTCAAAATCTTTTGACTTATTCCTGAGGAAGCAAACTGCAGTCATTCTTGTATAATCATCAACTAATAACATAAAGTATTTCTCACCTTTTAAACCCTTTGTTGTAGTTGGTCCAACTAGATCAGCATGTACAATTTCCAGTGGTCTTTTCGTTGAATATTCCTTTGATTTTAACCTGGTCTTTGTTTTCTTTCCTTATTGAAAATGCTTTCATAAAGTGTTGGATGGTTTCATGATCTTGGGAATTTCTCTAACTGCTTCCCTTTTGTTGACTTTGATAAGGTTATCAAAATGTATGTGACCCATTCTTCTGTGCCATAGCCAACTTTCATCTTCCTTTCCTAGGCAACACTTTTCATTTCCAATTTCACTTAATACATATATGTTGCTTGAAGTTCTCGCATTTGTTGCAATCAATTTTCCTGAACCTTATTTTCTTATCTCGCACTTTTGTGAATCGAAAGTAACTTTATGACCTTGGTCACACATTTGACTCACAATTAGAAGATTATTTTTCATATCTTCTACTAGTAGAACATTTTCTTCCTTGGTATTCTTGTTCCCAATTATGATTGTGCCTTTTCCAATGATTTTAGTTGAATCATCATTTCTGAAGGAGATTGATCCATCTCTTTCCTTTCTTAATGTAATAAACCTATCTCTATCACCTGTCATGTGTTTTGAACAACCACTGTCAACATACCAACCACGTTTCTTCTTCTTATCTTGTAGAGAGAGTGTGCAATATTCATTTCTATATTGATTATGGTTTCTTATCCATGTCCTTTTCAGAGGCGCTTGTCTGTGATTGTTGTTGTTTTGTTATGGTTCTCTAGGAGGGACTATCATTCTACAATATTTGGCCATGTTTCCAAAGTTGTTACATTTGTATCATTCCACTTTAGTGCTCAAAGATTCAAACATGTTGTAACTTGGCTTTGTCAATAGACTGTCGACGTTTCGGATCCAAATCAGGATCCATCTTCAGGACAATGAGCCTGGGTTCAGATGATGAGAAGATTTGGTTTTAAATACTGGAGTTGAGGTGAAATCTAGGTGTCGGCTAGGTTGTTTGGTAAATTTCTTTTTTTAGTGTGATCAAGTTTTATCACACTAAAAAAAGAAATTTACCAAACAACCTAGCCGACACCTAGATTTCACCTCAACTCCAATATTTAAAACCAAATCTTCTCATCATGTTGTAACTTATTCTATGTGTTTCACTAGGTCTTCTTGGATAACCCTTTTGTGTATGACTTTCAAAGTTGTTTATGTTTCGATTGTTAGCTATGCAATTCACATATTTGTGTCCAAAATTATTACATGCATAACATAAACCAAAAAATATAGTTTGATACATGGGAGTTGAAGATATTCTTAAAGGAGGTACTCTTATGAATCCTTATTCTTCCTGAGGCTTATCTATTTCTGTCGGTCGTTGATTCTAAAATCTAAATCTTCTCGGTGGAGGAGTGTCCCTATAATTTTCTTTGTAGACCTTCTTATCCCCTTTGATTGTTTCTCCATAGCTTTTTGGATATATTTCTTGTTCTTTTGTTTTGGATCTTGATCCCTTTTCTGTCTGATTATATCCAAGTCCAACCTTGTCATGATGAGGTTTTTGACTATTGATAATGTCATTCAAAACTTTTGAGTTGTTCTGCATATTTTTCTTTTGAATATCCTTTCTTAATGTGAAAATATCTTCTTCCAGATTTCTAATGATCCTATCTCTTCCTTCTAGTTGTTCTTTGAGTGCTTATTCAATTATTTTGTATTCTTCAATTTGAACCTTCAAATTTGTGATCATTTGTTCTAGTTCTTGAGTGTCTTCTTTCTTGTCTAGTTCTGCTTGTAGTTTCTTGTTTTTCTTATTTTCTCTTTTGATAACTTATATGGCACGCAACAATTCTTCTCAGTAGTCAACTTCTACCTCTTCATATTCTTCTTCAGCATCTTCATATTCTTCTTCAGATTCTTCTTTATCAGAGTCTTCTAATACCATGGATAGAACTCATTCTATATCATTGTCACTGACTTCATCTTCAACTGATGATCATATGTCTTCTTTGGTGCATAAGATTTTCTTGAAAATTTTCTTTGTGGTTCTTTTTCCTTTATATGTTTATTTTCTATTTTAGTAAACTTCATCATTTCTCTTTTTCTTATGAGGACATTTGTTATCAAAATGACCAATACCATCACAATTAAAACAAATCAAAGGAAGCTTACCTCTATACCTGTCGTTGGTTCCCTTGTTCAATCTTCTGACAAAGTTGGCAACTTCTTCATCATATTCTGAGACGTCACTACTGTTGTTATGTTATTTTTCTTTTTCCTTTCCCTTTTGCTTTGACCTTTTGGATGGTTTGAAGTTTTCTTCTTTTATATATGTATTTTCATGTTCATTTCTCATTTCGTATGCTGTGAAGATTCTATGTATTTCATCCATTCTTATTGAGTTTAGATCTACTATTTCTTCTAGTGTTGATATCTTAGGGTCAAATATCATAGGAAGAGATCTAAATACCTTTTGAACAATTACAAATTCTTTGATTTCTTCTCCCAATCCCAGGATTTCATTTACTGTTTCATTGACTCGTAAAAAGTAAGATGCAATATTCTCATATTCCTTCATCTTTAGTTGTTCGAACTGACCTCTGTAAGTTTGAATCTTTGATGCTTTAACTTTTGAATCTCCTTCATAAATATTTCAAAGTTTATCCCAAATATCTTTAGTAGATTTACAATGTGCAACTTTGTTGAATATCGATTCTCCAAGACCATTAAAAAGTGCATTTATGGCATTGGAATTATTCTGACTGAGTTTCATTGCTTTTTCATTTGCCGGTGGAACTGTTGGTGTTGTGTATCCATCTACAATTGATTGCCAAATTTCAAATCCATGTGCCTATATATATGTCTTCATCCTTATGCTCCAAATTGCATACTTATGTCCATCAAATTGTGGTATTCTGTTTTTATACATGTTGTTTCTCTCCATGATCTTCAGTGGTTAAATTGATTTCTAAAGGAACCTTCTCTGAAACCAATTGTTGGATTACTGAGAGGGGGGGTGAATCAGTAAAAGAGCAATTTAATCCTTTTTAACCAATAATGTAGGTGTTATATCAATGTAACATTATCATCCAATATTTGCAGTGTAAATAAACAATGAACAAATGAACAATCATACACATACACAGTACACCAGTGTTTTTACGTGGAAACCCAAAGCGGGAGAAAACCACGGAATGTTTTTTCTTATATGTCTTGAAGAATTACATTCATTGGAAGCACCAACTTCCTTTGTTTTCCAGCTGCAACTGAAAGGAGGCTCCAACCCCGTAGTTTCTCAGGCTACAACCTAAGTGAATCTCGAACTCTCCAATTCTCTGGCTACAATCAGAAGGAGGCTACAACCCCCTATGTTTTTCAGATACAACCGAAAGGTGCCTACAACCACCTGTCATTGCCCCGTCCAACCACCCTGAAGTAGAAGTAGAATGATGGAACCAGTGTCACACTATCACTATGATATATATCACTTTACAACTGTATCAACCTGTACCACTGACCTACATCCATCCTATACAACTGCCCTGTAATCAATCTATACCAGAACTGAACATGTATCAAAAAAATACAATAGGTACGTGACCTGTAGTGTTGAAACACGTGTATGTACGTGCCCTATATTTTATGTAGCTCGCATATGTAAGCGACCAAACTATTATGCAACCTGTTTATGCCTTCTAAAAACTAGGGTTTTCTTTCTTCTGAAAACTTCTTACCCTCTGTAACTTCTTTCACTTAGATTTGTTACCTGTCACTGTATCCAGACTATATCTGTACCCTATGCATGCATCCTCATACATAACCTTTACCCAAAAAATCTATATATCTCTCTAGTCATGTGCCATAAGTTTGTGTAATCATGAACAAGTATAATAACCCTCACATGATCTAGACTTCAAACCCTTTCCGATATTCAACCTCTCAATGCATCAACCAATACAAGCTCTCAACCATATACCACAAAAACCCTTAGTCATATGTCAAGAAATACAAGATGTGTCTCAACAAGAAGTATCAATGATAAATAAACCAGCATTGTATTTCTATAGATATAACTTATACAGAAGATCCCATGCATCCACTAGTCTCTCTAGGGAGAATTCTCAAATCTCCATAACCATTTCTCATGCATACATAAAAATCCAACTATTCATAGAAATAAGACATACCTTTTGAACCAATGGATAGATCTGATGTATCTGAGCACTGTAGACCTTCCTGGGAGCTTGATCTCATAATCTAGAACCTCTGCATCTTCATCTTTTCAATTTTCCATGGCTTTACCAACATGTAAGCACCCTAATACACTGTCATCACGTGTACGTACGCACCCTAATACACTGCCATCCCGCATATATACGCACCCTAATACACTGTCATCTCGTGTATGCCTCAGAAATTAGGATTTTTTAGTATTTGTTTTAATTCCAAAAATTTCGTCGTCAGCATTTCGTACTACCTCAGACTTTTGCAACTTCAGATGTATCAATGAGTACTTGCAATAAGCCTTACACAACAAAAGATATTCAATGTGTTCAAGTGTGATTAAATGAGAGATCCTTGCCTCTTATTCATACTTTCATGTAGCATTCCACTTTCCTTATTTTAGGGATTTCTCCATTCACTTTATTATTTAAATAATTTATTTTTCAAACACTTTGACTTTTAGGGGCTTCTAGATGACGCATGAGGGTTCTCCAACTTCACATGGCCATAACTCTCTATCCGTGAGGAGTTATGTGGCGTTCCACATACCACTGGAAATGGCATGACATGTACTATCCATCTCGAATAATATTACCTACAAATATCTAAAAAATCATACCATTATCCATCAAACAAAGTTGGGATCATTACCCAAACCATTGTGATACCGAAATTCGCTAGCGAACTTTCTTCAAGGGTTGACATCAATGACAACCAACCCAATTAATCAACACATTTTTCAAGGAAAACATGGCACAAAAATCTATGTGAATTGTTGGCACATTTTTCTAGATAAACATCGAGTATTTAATGTTTAAACAATTGATGCTATAAACTCATATTTTTCCAATGAGCTCAATAAGAAGAATATCTTCTTGACTAGTTTTCCCATTGTGGGTTTTTCCAGGGGAATTTTTGCTATAGCGGTAAACCCCCCCTATGGACTACACTAGGTTTCAACATGTAGGAAGATCTAACCGTCTAAAATTATCCTACCTTTCTAACTACCCCGAACATACCTCTAATTCATACATGAAAGACAAAGTGAAAATATCAGGTAACTTTACATTTTACTCCACGTCCAGTGTCGATCCTCTCGCGTTCAATAGCTCCACTGACTACAAGTCTCCTCCCAAGGTTGACCTGCATTCACAAACAGATAAACAGGAAACTACAAACATGCATCTCATATATAAATCATGGGTTAGATGTTAGAATAAAGCATAAATCAAATACAAAGATTTGACACATCATATTTCGGCACAGGAAAAGTATTTATTTTATTGATATGACAATGTTTACTTACAACAAAGGTTGGAGACTTCTCCATGAACCTGGTCTGGGTTCCTCTACACCCAACTCCAACTATGCTTCCATGTATCTTTCTCCTCTCACACTTCTTCTATGGAAATGGAATAGTCTTATGATGGAGGAAAAAGGAAAGAATGGGAAATTTTGATGCAAATATCACAAGGTGGTTGCAATTATTTGGGGCAAGGAGGGGATGTGAAACGGGGAGAGTTTCACTGTTCTTATGCTTATCTTTGGAATGAGACACCAACACCTCCTTTTATATTACAAAAGGATGGTTATTTGGTTGGTTGGCGGGCTATAGGCAGTGGATCAATTGGGAAACTACCTAATAACCTGTAATCTCAATGAATTCCTTGCAACTTTTTAATTTTTGCAACTTTTGTGAGTATACGCAAGTTGTAATGGTGCAGCTAGCTTACATATGTGAGTTGTAGTGGTGCAACAGGCATGTCTATGTGGGAAGTAGTGGTGCAGGGTGCGTACATCTTCAAAAATAGTGTTCTTAAGAAGAGTTTCTCAGTGATGGCTGGGAAAAAATAGCAAGTAAGAGGGCCAAATGCCAGGTATACTTGTATGGAGAAATTTAGGGTTATAATAGATTCCCCCTAATGTGTGAGGTCAGAATAGCATCTGATGGCCGAAATACATTACAAAATCTTCACCAATGTACGGAGCGAGTGAGCCCAGGGCTAGAGTTTGGGAAGTGCCATCTACAAAAATAACAATTATCTCACTGAAGCGGTCATACCCATGCTCAGGATGAAATAAATCATTGCTACCAATCAAATACATTGCGGATCCATGTCATATAACTATATAAAGTGTAGATTTGAGCAATACACAACGGATCTACATCTCAAAATCAAAGATATACATGTATAATATCCATCTTCAAGAAGCCAATGATGCCTGATGGCTAGAGATGAGGCCTTCAGAGCTCGAGTAACAACTTCAAGATCTTCAAACTCGGGTAGGAGTGTAATGTGAGTGTATGAATTCACTACCCATAGGTCTTCGATGGCTCATTGGGAACAGACAAGAGGATCTCGGTGATCAGGAAGAGAACTTCATTGATTTCAAACAAGGACTTGATTGGATTCTTGGGATGGTCCGGCATGAGGTCAAGAGACAAATTGCAGAAAGGTCGACTCAGGTTGGGTAAAACTTCCCTTGGACAAGAGCACGACTGATGATTAGACTCAGGTAGCATGACATTAACATAATTTCAAGATGCAGGAGGCAACTCAAACTCTCCATGTGTTTGGAAAGATAACCAAATGGAGGAGGACACGGCTCTATGTAGCGAGAACAACTTCCTAAGGTCATATTAAATCCCAAATATTGAAAAAAAAAAATGGGAGGATGTGCTTTGTCCAAGGGCAACTCATTGTGCTGCCATAAAAAGAAAATATTTTTCCCATCCTCTTTTTGGGGTATATTTGATTTTTTTGTCTTTTTCAATATTTTTAAAGAACTTTCAAAAGAATAAAAGAACACTACTTTACAAAGGAGGAACAAGTGTCATAACCATACTAGTTCCAAGCACAAGGAACACACTAATGCTCATAGCAAGGAGAGATGTGCAGGAAAAGGACACTCAGGAAAAATTCCTCCATGGGTCAAGGTGTCAGGTCGCAGAGGAAAAGTGATACAAGGATTGCGTATAAGACATGATTCAAAGGTTCATTTGAGAGCAACATGGATCTGACATTAGGCCAAAGACGCAGATATGCAAATGCGATAAGCAAGACACAATGAAACTCCCTTCAATGTATTTTTCACGATCCCAGAGAAGGTAAGCTCAATAGTTTTTTTGCATTTAGAGAGTCTGAAAAAATGTAAAAGAAGACTCCATTGGAGTACCTTTTTTGGAAATAGTCTAGTTAGTTCAAAAAAAGGATAAACTTGCACTGAAAAGACGTCTATTCAAAACCATTTTAACGAGTGTGACACAGACAAGGTCACTCGACAATCTTTTCAATGTTAAGGAGTCTGAAAAGAGCTTAACTATGGACTCAATCTATTTCTGGATTTAGTCTCCCTAGCTCGAAAAAGTATAAAATTTACTTAGGAGAACTCTCCCGGTGAGATGAATCTCCCGAGGTGTACCTTTTTCCTCCTTAATCTATGGGCTGGAAAAAGGGGTAAACTCATGCCAATAGATATTCTTTTGTACCAATTTAACGAGTGTGAACTAACAAGGTCACTCGACGATCTTTTCAATTTTAAGGAGTCTAAAAAGAGCTTAAATATGGACTCCGTAGGGGATTTTATTCTGGACCAATTTAACGAGTGTGAAGGAACAAGGTCACTCGATGATCTTTTCAATTTTAGGGAGTCTAGAAAGAGCTTAACTATGGACTCCCTGAGGGTTCGTTTTTTGTAAATTTAGTCCCTCGGGCCCAAAAAAGGGTTAACCTTATACCTGAGAATACTCTTCTAGCAAACCGAAGCTCTTAGAGTATACCTTTGTTCATAAAATTGACCATCCGGACCGAAAAAGGGGTAAAATACCGCTGGACAAACATGCCTTAAGGTTTTAGTTTGGTGAGCATGAAGGACAACAAGATCGCTCGGAAATATTTTCATGTTTAGAGAGTCTGAAAAGGGTTTAAAGAGGACTCCAGGGGGCTACGGATCATGTATGAAATTGGTTCAGGTAGAGCCCACTGCTAGGCTCAAACCAAGAGTCTCTTCAATAGTCAACTTGGAAATTCTCCCAAAAGGGAAGAAAACAAAAACCACGGTGTAAGTCCTCCCATGGTATAGAAACCATAGTCATGGCTTCAAGGATAGCCTCATCTCAAGAAAATTCAAAATCTAAGAAATCACGCAAACGAGGGTCGACAGTCCAAAAGGGTGAATTAAATTGACCATATTCCATATGAAAATGGAGGCTTTGTCCAGGACTGGAAGAGTCTATCAACAAAGAATAAAAAACATGAGGGCTTGAGGATCTACAAACAACGAGATCATACTCAAAAGGAGACTCAAGATCACTTGGACCAAGAGAGGGAATCAAGGGATCCCAAGCCCCCATTGGATAAACCAAAGGATCAATTGTTGAGACCAAGTCTCGAGAAGGAAAACATGATTGCACAAGTTCCTGCTCAGAAGAAATTCAACACTGAGGATAAGACACCACATAATTAACCCATGGCGTGGTAGAGTCTACATGAACACTAGAAACATGTAAATGGGTGGCCTAAAATCATGCCGAATTACTATGATGATTATTAGATGCCAACTAGGCAATAGTGACAATGCTTCCATTATGAGGGAAATGCATCACCCGGAAGAGCGTAGACACCACATCATTCATAGCATATACATAATCATGCCCGAGAATCATATTGAAATCTAACAGGCCTTGCACCACTATAACATCAACAAGGACATTATTCCCACCTAACAAGATGGGCAACTGAGGAAGAACCCCCAAATATTCACTAGGACGTATGTCAAAAGCCAACAGCTCATGCGAAGTAGACACAAGCTCGGGATATCCCAAGACTTTCCAAACCGAGGAGGATAAAATACTTACAGAGACTCCTTCATCCAAAATACATCAATAAATGTTTGTTGAATTAACTTCAACCCTTATTTGAAAGGGTGTGGAAGAAGGAAGACGAGGCTCAACAAGGTCATTCCAGTCAAAGGAAACCATCCTAGGGATTGGAGGGGGTGTGCTCAAAGCGAGTGGAATTCCCCCTTGTTCTGGAAGTACTAAACTAGAAATGCTAAAAACATAGTCCGTAGACACATCACTCCCCAAGAGAAGAGTGGGATCAGCCAAATATTTCATCGACGTGACCACTTTGGTAGACTTGACACTCTCCAAGAGAAGAGTGGGATCAACCGAAGACTGCATCAGCGTGACCACTTTCTCAACCACTGGCTGAATAGGCTGCTAGACAACATGGTCTACAGGCACATCACCCCCTGAAAGAGGAGTGGGATTAGTCGAAGACTGCATCGGTGTGACCATTTTCTCAACCACTGGTTGAATAGGTTGTGAGGAAACCTCAGAAAAATTAGAATTAGAATATCTTGCAAACAGGGACCACAATTTTCATACCTCTGGAAGGCCAGGGCATAAATGAGTAAGGTGATCTCCCTTGCAAAGATTACAAGGGAACCTAGGCTTACATCCTATCCATCTAGGTTTCTCAACAGAATCAATGCCCCCAACATGACTAGCAGTGGCTGGTTTCTTGTCCCCAACATGACTAGCAGAGGTTGTTGACATATCACTAACATGACTTGCAAAGGTTGGTGATTGGTCGATAACATGACTTGCAAAGGCTACAGACCTATTGCCAGTATGACTAGCAGTAACTAGACTTTTTCCCCCCGCATGACTTGCAGAGTTTTGGTGGTGGTCTTCAACGTCACTTGCAAAGGTTGTCGACCTATCTCCAACATGACTCACAGAGGTTGGTGATTTCTTCTTCCTATTGTTCCTCATTCTATTTCGTTTAGACTTCCAGTTACTAGTAACTGTATGTTCACCAGGGTCCGGAGAAGGAGGAGGAGAAGACTTCATTGACAAAGGAACATCAACATGGTTCCCATGAAATAAAGCGCTTAAATGTGGAGCATCAAGAGCATTCAGGACATTTGGAATGGTACCCAACCAAACTGGTAGTCCCACATTCAACTCAGGAATGTACAAAGTGGCCATCAAAGGGACACCAATGTTTCTAAAGAAAGGAAAATCATAAGGATCCCCTTTCGAAGGGGTTCCTTGGTTGGTATCATCAGTAACTTTAGCTATGAATATCTTACGCACAGGTTCTCCACTTGCAGGATCATTCAATTCCGTAAAATTCTCACACACTGACTCTGGAGAACCAGTGTTATCAAAACAATGCCTATAAAGACACGGCTCCATGTTTCTAAGCGGAATATCGAAAAGTCCTCATGACCGATAGAGTGGGAGGTCTACCACCTTAGGTTACATACCCAAAGAAATGACTAACTAACTCACTATGGAAAACTAGGGAGCACAAAGAACACACTGAAAATTCCTAAAGGCAAATCAAGCAGACCACTATCTAGTAGGAAGAACAATTATGTCTGCCAACACTAGAGAAACTTACTGATCTAAGTGAAACTTGAACAAGGAAGCACCATCTGGGTATAATCTGCAAATTTTGACCCGACTTCTACCCTAGGTACCATTGTATACCCCAACAGTCACTTGTGTAAGTCCCTAGAATAAAGGAAACTAAGTTGCCAGCTCGCAAACAGTCACCAGGCGGGTACAGTCGACAGTCGAGTGGACTGCAATGAGCAATGTAACAAGCCCAAAACCTACCGAGGGTATCGAAATAAAGTGGTCTGAAAGACAATTGAGGATCTCGAACGGATACAGGGTCCATGAAGCTCTGTAGGCAAATGTAACCGACAGTATCCCATGACAAGTCCTCAGTATGTGTTCCCCACTATGCTTGGTCCGACTTTGGAGGGGTTATCTCTGCTACGTTTTAGCACATGACCTCGTGTTTAGCCCTTGTGTTAGAGGGGGGTCCTAGATAACTTTCACGTTACTAGACTTTTACACTCCCTAGGTATGACTCCTATGTTTGTTTATAAGCCTTGAAGAGTTTCATCTCCAACCTAATTCAAGGCTCTAACCCTAAACTAGTTGATTGACCCTACAAACATAAAAGTCTAATTAATTTTAATTAGCATTCGTTTTAAATGGTTTGATTTACTCAAAACGGGTGTGGTAATGCAACTGATATTGTTAAGACTCTTGCATAAAATGAAACTTATAAGAACACTAGCAAACAAGGACTATCTTTCTTATTTTTCTTTTGAAATGCTTTCAAGATGAGAAGAAAACACAACAATATGCTAATTTATTTTTCTTTTTTTTTTAAGCTTCAAACAAGAAACTTGAAATAAATTCTTTTCTTTTTCTTTAAAGCAAGCAAAAGGGGAAAAAGTGAAAAACCAGACAAGAACTAAAAATTGACCTCTGGCCCACTGCGGATCACAGGGAGGCACTGAAGACACCAAACAGGTTGATCAACAACTCAAAGACTCGCACAAAACCCTTTCGAAATCAAACACAAGAAATATTCAAAAAGATAGGTAAACTGACATCCAACCCAGGCTTCGACTGTAAAAATAGAGACACTGTACTTAATCAAGAAAAATTGAGAAGTAAAACTTCAATCAAGGAAGAGGTTGATTGCCTCTTCTTAAAGAAAAAATTTCTTGACACAGGCAAGCTACTGATGCTTAAGCATCATGCGTATGTACGTAGGCCGTCTATAAAGTAGGGCGTGTATGTACGCATGTTGACCCACAGCAGGTCGTGTACACCTCTGTAAATTCTCAAAAAAGAAAACAAACAAGTAGATTGATAGGGCAGGGAGAACTGGTATGGCACCAACAGGTGACCAAAATCCCTTAAAGACTCAGTAGACTCACAGAAACTCAAAAAGGTAATAAAACCAATCAAACACCCATCAAATCCCCTAAAACCCTAGAGGCTTCCCCAGTATGGTCACCAATTATGCTATAGCGTGAAAACCCCCTTATGGAATACACTAGGGTACAACATGTAGGCAGATCTAACCATATAAAGGTCTCCTACCTTTGTAACTACCTCGAACATACCCCTAATTCATACATGAAAGACAAAGTGAAAAGATCAAGTAACTTTACCTTTTACTCTACGTTCGGTGTCGAGCCTCTCGCGTTCGATAGCTCCACTGACTACAAGTCTCCTCCCAAGACTGACCTACATTCACAAACAGATAAATAGAAAACTACAAACATGCATATCATATATAAATCATGGGTTATATGTTAGAATAAAGCATAAATCAAATACAAATATTTGACACATCATATTTCAGGACAGAAAAAGTATTTATTTTATTGATATCACAATGTTTACTTACAACAAAGGTTGGTGACTGCTCCACGAACCTGGTTCGGGATCCTCTTCACCCAACTCCAACTGCGCTTCCACGTATCTTTCTCCTCTCATAATTCTTCTGGGTAAATGGAATAGGCTTATGATGGAGGAAAAAGGAAAGAATGGGAAATTTTGATGCAAATCTCACAATGTGGAATCAATTATTTGGGGCAAGGAGGGGATGTGAAATAGGCAGAGTTTCATTGTTCTTATGATTATATTTGTAATGATACCCCAACACATCCTTTTATATTACAAAAGGATGGTTATTCGGTTGGCTGACGAGCTATAGGCGGTGGATCAGTTGGGAAACTAGCCAATAGCCCATAATCTCAACGAATTCCTTGCAACTTTTTAATTTTTGCAACTTTTTCTAGTATACGTGGGATGTAATGGTGTAGCTAGCATACGTATGTGGGTTGTAGTGGTTTGGGGCACGTACATCTTCAAAAATAGTGTTTTTAAGAAGAGTTTCTCAGTGATGGCTTGGAAAAAATAGCAAGTAAGAGGGCCAAATGTCAGGTATGCTTGTATGGAGCAATTTAGGGTTGTAACAATTTCCCATAAATTTCTTGTGTGAAATGTGTTTAAATGTTGTTCATTTTCAATTAATTATCCACTGTTAAGTTTCATATCTTAGTCACTTAGTGTTTCTGCTCATAGTTCCAGTTGCATGCTGAGTTAACTTGCATTATTCGTGAATGACTATTGAAGGTTGAAATCTAAGTTTTTTGCTAATTGTTTGTCTTGTATATTTTTACAATGGCTCTATTGTGTGGAGAGTGTCGGAAGCATCCTTCCCCCTAGTTGGAATATGGACTGTATGGAAGATTGGAAATGGATGAAAAGTTCAAATCGACGAAGACCCTTGGTTAGGTGTTGACAAGGACTATCAACTCTCTAATCCTCTCATCCATGCCCTTCATGAAGATAGTACTTTCACCCTTGAGGACATCAAATATAAATCTCTACAAGTCAATGGGGAGGTAGGGATGGAAGTGAGGAGAGGTTATAGGGATGAAAGGTCCTGAAGTGAGCAAGTGGTCCCATTATATAGGAAAATTGGTCTCAAAATATATTAAGCTAAAGGAGGAGGAGGAGGAGGAGGATGTCCTATGCTCATCCAAAAATGATAGCATAGGAGAATACACGAATAAACTAGGGTACTCAACCATTATGGGATCTAAATTATTAGAGGAAAATCAATGGTGGTGGAGTACTCTATGGAAAATCCACACACCATTGAAATGCAAAATTACCATGTGGCTTGCCCTTTCCAACAAACTCTTGACATGGGAAAATTTTGTAAGCCGGGGCTAGATCATTCCTACAAGATGTCCTATATTTAAAGATAATGAAAAAACAAGCAATCATCTATTTATTCTCTATGCATATACTATGCAAGTCATGAGGTTCACGTCTTTAGAATTCAAAAAGAAGGCTTCGTGAGAGCACTAGGAGTTGAAAGTGTTCATGCGGTCTTGGATGGATGATAAGACATTAATTTAGGTGGAATCCCTTCTTTGCATTCTTTTTAATAGGATCTAGTGGGTACACAAATATAGAATATTTAGAAACATGGATATTCCACCAGAGGTCAAATCAAACTAAATCATAAATTTGGCGTTGGAATTTAAGGTTGTTGAGAAAGGAAAAACTCCCAGATCGCAGTTATGCCTGAATTGGACAAGGGAATCTTGTGGGGTTTCTTTGATGGGGCTATTCAAGGCCACCCTCCATTGTGTGGGGTAGGAGAAGTGTAACATACCCAAGCACCCATAGGTTGGGGTACACTACCTTCAAGCCCACCCTTGGACTTCTTTCTCTTACCGATACCTTTTTTAAAATTTAAGGATGCATAAAAGAAAATACTTTAACGACATGCACAACAGTAGTCAGCAAGCATGCATAATCTAAAGATTCAATTAAACGATAATTAAATATACAACAGAAAATACATTCATATACATGTAAATGACACCATAACAGAGAGCACTTATCTTTATGAAATATGACACCAACTCGTTGTAGACCAAGGAAGTTTGTAACATCTCAGTTCTAACCCTTATAAACTATAATGTATTATGTAAATATGACTTAGGCTAGCGAGATGGTAAAGTTGAAAAGGGGCCAGAGTGCCTAGGAAATGTAACACTTCCTATACATTAATAAAATACATCGTTGGTTGCAAGACCGACAAGGACAAAAGAGATAGGGGGATATGATTCCACAAGAGAGGGGACTTGAGGGGATAATTCTTGTTATTATTACTTTATTTACCCATAATTGATTTTATGGAGAAGAGGGGGTTACATGAGCTTCTTGGGAGGGAGTCCATGTGGCTCTTGTCTTCAAGTAATTATTTAAACATCCCTTGGGGGTTGTTTTGGGGTCGTTCTTCCCTTGGTTCGTCCTCTTTTCACTGGTTAACTCATGCTTCTTCCTCTTCACTCACTACTGCTAGTTTGTGTGCCCTTGGGATGAGCATGGAAATGAATGGCAGGAAGAGGAGAGACATCGTTGAATGGTTGTAATGATTCACTGATCCTTCTTGGAGGGAATGGATGCATGTGTGCATGAACTTGATGGCAATTTAGATGGAATTGTCCACAGCTGAGAATCCTTGGAATTTCTAGTAGGGATGTTTCCTGACCAGTAGCACTGGATCCCTGGAGAGAAATGGAACTACCTCAGGGACTACATGGCAAAGAAAGGTATTTGTTTCTTGGGGTTGTGCAGGCTGAGGAGGAAAGAGAGCTGGAAATTAGGATTGTTGTGAGCTTGGGAAACCTGAGAGCTACTTAGCCAACTACTATGTATTTAGACTTGGCCTAGGACCCATCCTTGTGGATTCATAGCCCTGGCTCAGGAGTGACCTGTTGTTGAGAGTAAATGAACATCAACGTCTATGGTTGGGAGGAACGCCCTTGTTCCGCAGCCAATTGGTGAACGTTTACCTGCAAAGATAAGTGCTCTTTGTGTTTTCTGTTTAATGTATTCCATTATGTATTTAATTATATCTGAGATATGTATTCTGATGTGTTTGTCTGCTAGTTATTTTTTGTGCATGGCATGGTGTTTATCTCTTTTATGTTGTGGCATGGATCTTATCTTATGCATGTGGTGTGCATGCTCCTAACATTGTTGAGAAACCCTTTGTCTTTGAATTAGAGATCAGAGAACTAAATCTTGGGACTGCAACGTTTCTAGCCTGTGGGTGGTTGGGTGTGTTGCAACCTGTTTAAGTGGTGTATCCCAGCCTCTAGGTGGTCGAGTATGTTACATATTGGTATCATATCTTCTGGTTGAAACACCAAGCTGGTATGGGCCGAGTCTCTTGGTCAGATTCTCGTGGTTGAGATCAAATTATGACCGTGAAGTTGAAAAGCTCAGGAGGAATGGCATTGCATAATCTATGCGGGAGTTAGATCTTCAGAGATCAGTTGTAAGGGGTTCAAAGGATCATGACCGTCCCCCTTCGAATTTGGGAGCGATCGCCACTGTAGGATCAGGAAGGATCTAGGATCGTTGAATCGGAGGACATGTGAATAGAGGTTGTCCGATGTAAAGGAAGTAAGGGTTAAGGTCACAACCATCGGATCCCATGGGAGAGAGAGATCAATGGACATGAGGCATTGTGGGGAACCAAGTTGCATGGGATATAATTTCTCAATGCGGTCCAGCAATCCAAACCATGCTTTCACCAAGGGGTTATGTGTCAGCATCAAGAGAATTATAGGGCGAAAAGCATGTTACTCCAAACCGTCGATGCGTGCCCCCACAAATTGAAAGGCATGCAGTGATGTGACATGTTAGTACTCGAGCGACGAATCTATGAAGAGCAGAAGTATCCAAGGACCGTCAATTTGTAGGAGGACACATGTCAACCGATCATGTGCTCTCGGTCAAAGAACTCCGAGAAAAGGCGAGCAAGGAGAAGTTGAGAATTGAGATTTTCGGACCCCAGAGATCCGAAGTGAATTGCAGTCGTCTGATCTAGGAGAACGTGTGGAAGAAATTTGTGCACTTCAGGGAAAAGCAAAGGTTAAGAGTTAATTTCTCTGAAGTACGAAGACCCGAAGAAATTGTAGCCATCGATCCATGGGAAACATGCGTTCATAGATCGCGATCTTCGGATAAAAACATTTCGGAAAAAAGTTGAAGTTTGATTTTTCCGAACTCTAAAGGCCCAAAGGAATTGCAATTGTTGATCCTTCTAGTGGTAACTTCCGAAGACCTGAAGTCCAAGGTTAATATGGGTTTTCTGATAAGGGAGACACATGGCGGAAGTTTGGCCGATTCAGGAAATCGGACTTTGGGAGAATTGGAAGTGTGCTACTGTGGAAACTCCCGAAGTCTCGAAGCCCAAAGAGTCGAAGTGGTGGGGAACGATGACGTTACCAAGAGGTGATGTGAACCCTGAAATTTTCGAAGTGACATGGGTTTTGGACATCACCAGGGATGACATGGACACATGGGATGTGCACCATGTGTCAGTAAGTTTTGAGAATGCAAATGATTGAAATGTCAAATAGGACATGACACGTTTCACCTTCCTGATTGGACCATGTGTCCACTTACATTATTTCACTATGTGGCAACGAATCATGGACTTCGAAGAATTTACTCCGATATTTTTTAGTTGAGAGTTGAAACTCCCAAAGCCTGGAGAGTTAGAGACCCGAAGTAAACGTCGACTGTCGGATCATCCGAAGTAGACATGAACCGTAAGATTAGGATAACAAGTGACGTGAAGCTGTGGATTCCAAGTAAGGACCCGAAGTAAAGGTTGATCGTCAGATCATCCAAATTAATTCCCCACCGTCTGATTCAAAAGGACGCGTGGCAGAATCTCATGTATCTTGAGGGAAGTAAAGTTTGAGATTTGAGAATTCTGAAGTCTGGAATTTTGAAACGACTACAACCGTAGATCTGGGAGAGGTAAATATAAATTGTTGGTTCCCAAGAGGTAGATCATGGTCGTCTGTTTAGATGAACCATCAAGATCATGAGTTCAACGGTCACCTCTCGGGATTTACGAAGTCGAGGGTGGGCCACAATTGAGACCACGGTTTTGGAAAAAGGACACATGGTGGATCGAGGTGAATTGTGGGGCGAAAATTAGTTTGGTTCCAAGCCACCTTTGAGCATGGCCGCAATCACATGTCTGCATGAGGTCACCACCTAAGGTCACATCTAAGGAGGGGAGAAGAGAAAAAGGAGCTAGTGCCAACTCGGAGATTTTTTGCAAGGGAGAAGGAGAAGGTCGCGGGGGCCATTGGACCTGTGCCAAAAAGCCATAAGGTCCTATGTTTAGATACAGAATGAAATCATCAAGGTTTCGAAGAGCCAATTTGGCTCGGGATTGAAGACCCTTGACCGGGAGGTCATGTAGCCTTAGGAGAAGGGGGTTTGCATTAATAAACAAAGGGAAAATAAGAGGCAACGCTCAAATCAATAAGCATGTGGTTTTGCGCATTTGGTCATATGTAAATGGTTTGAAGAAAGCACCTCATAAAGATTTAATTCGGCAGAGAGTTAACACTAGAATAATACAGGGAATTGATAAAGGGTCAAAATATGATCTGTTTGTGAACTGAGAACACAAAAGAAGCATGAGTACGATATAATGAGTCGATCCATGTCTGTGATCAACTCATGAAGACAAAAGAACCAACACACAGTCATAATTAAAAAAGATTTAATTCATATAAAAACAAAAAATGATATTAATTAAAGAATATTGTTATCACTTAAATGAAAAGGTACTTGTAAATACTCTTTCATAACTCATGAATACTCTTTCGTAACTGTAAGGAAGAGACGAACCACAGGGAAACTCCCTGGTTCCTTCCTACAATCACATGTCTCTGTCCTTCGTCATCAACCAAGCTCAATCGTTTTGTCTTACAGTTGAGAATCGCCTCATGCGTTTCCAACCAATCCATACCGATCACGACGTCATAAGATCCTAAGATCATGACATACAAGTTGACTCTCGTGACAAACTCTCCCAGGTTAAGGGCACAACCCATAACCTTTCCTCCAACCTTCTGTTTGGCTCCAGAAGCCATCTCCACGAAGCTAAACTCATCCTGTTCGACTGCCTTTACCTTAATCCTTTTTAGCGCTGCACCAGAAAAGAAACTCTCAGTAGCTCCTGGGTCTATCAAAATGCTAAGGGTCTGGTTAGCGACCGTACCTATCATCTCAAGCACAGTCGACTGGCGCTCTACCTGGCGGTTATTCACCGCTACATGAATCTGATGGGCCTTTCCCATATCTCCCACGGTAGCGGGTCCGGCTGATCCAGACGCCCTGGTCCTCTCCACAGGACAGTCGCGCTGGTAGTGTGGCTCCCCACATGTCCAACACCCCTTCTTCGGCCTAGTAGTCCTGGTACCTGAAGTAGAAGATGACTGCCCACCAGCCTGAAACCCTGGTTTGTTCTG
>JASDQU011246637.1:0-25811 GCA_032191745.1 Picea mariana | reverse complement strand
AAGTCTATATGGAACAACCAGAGGGTTTCGAACTATCTGATAACCCTGACTTAGTATGCAAGATGAAGAAAGATTTATATGGGTTAAAACAAGCTCCTCCTGCGTGGTATCACAGACTGGATATGTATCTCAAAGAAAAAGGGTTCAAGAGAGGAACAGTTGACAACAATCTATATATCAAAACAGAGGGTGATGATTTGCTCATTGTGTTGGTCTATGTAGATGACATCATCTTCGGATGTAATAAGGATTCATTGGTAAAATGGTTTTCTTCTGCCATGGAGTCTGAGTTTGAAATGTCTATGATAGGTGAATGTCATTTTTTTCTTGGTCTGCAAATTACTCAAAGGTCTGAAGGGATGTTAATTTCTCAAAAAAAATATCTAAGAGAAATGTTGAAAAGGTTTCAAATAGAAGATTCTAAACCTGTGGGCACACCTATGGTAACTGGATGCAAATTAAGCAAGGATGATGACTCACCTGATGTTGATCAAAGTTCATATAGGTCAATGATAGGCAGCTTGTTGTATATCACAGCATCTCACCCAGACATAATGCATGTTGTTGGAATGGTAGGAAGATATCAGTCTGCACCTAAACAGAGTCATTTGCTAGCTGTCAAAAGGATATTTATATATTTGAAAGAAACAATGACTTATGGTCTGTGGTATCCCAGAAATTAGAATTTTCAGTTAACTGCCTACTCAGATGCAGATTGGGCAAACTGTGTTGATGAGAGAAAAAGCACCAGTGGAGGAGCACTCTTCCTGGGTGACTCATTAGTAGCATGGCTCAGTAAAAAGCAAGGTTCCATTTCCTTATCAACTACAGAGGCAGAGTACATTACTGCTGCTACCTATTGCACTTAGGTATTATGGATGATTCAAACACTTGCAGAATTGGAGGTAAAATATGCAGCACCGATCCCAATTCATTGTGATAACACTAGTGCCATCAGTGTGTCTAAGAATTCTATACTCCACTCCAAGACCAAGCATATTCCCATAAAATACCATTTTCTGAGAGAGCAGGTCACCAATCAGGTTGTTAAGGTCCATTATATTCCAACCACAAAACAAATTGCAAACAGATTTACTAAACCCCTATCCAAGACACCATTTGAATATCTTCAACAGAAGCTGGGTGTCATCCCGTCTCACACCTAAGAGAGTCCATCCTGTTAGGGGGAGTGTTGTATTGATTGAATATCTGATACCTCCTAAAAATTCTGCAACAGCTCAGGGGGAGCATGTTTTCTTTGACATTGATGTCAAAGGGGGAGAAAAGAAGTGGTCTGGACTGGATGCTACAATTGGAGGTCCAAACAGATTAGTGCAGTCATTCAAGATTTCCATCAATGCCAAAGGGGGAGATTGATGGCATGTTTATCAGGCAGGTGTGCTTGTCATTGATGGAAAGATCAGAGTATGCAGCGATGGAAAAATAGGGACAACGTAAGCTCAGAAGAGAAAGTGCAATGGTGCATGCAGAGTGCAAGAGTGTGCTTGTTCATTTGATGGAAAACAGGCAGACAAGGAAGATCAACAGTGCAGGGATAATGGCAAGGAAAGATCAGAAGCGTAAACTCCACTTTGGAGTTTTGGATACCAGAAAATTGAGAAGTCAAGAGTTGAGACTCTTCAACATAGGAGTCCCGGAGTTGCGAAATCTGAAATCCCAAAAGGGGCACATCAGCAAGAGTCTTGCAGACCGGGAAATAACTCCATTTCGAAGTTTCAGATACCGGGAGATTGAGAAGTCAAGAGTTGAGACCCTTCAACACAGGAGTCTTGGAGTTGTGAAATCTGGAATCTCGAACTCCCGAAATAGTCACATAAATAAAGAGTTTCGTAGACCAAGAAATAAATCCATTTCGGAGTTTCAGATACCGAGAGTTGGAAGAGTCAAGACTCTTCATCATCAGGAGTCCCGGAATCATGAAATGCAAAACGTCGAAATCCTGGAAGAAGGAGGACTTTCGGGTACCGGGAGTTGGAAGAGTCAACACTCTTCATCATTAGGAGTCCCAAAATTGTGAAATGAGAAACGCCAAAATCCTGGAAGAAGGAGGACAATTTCGGGTGCCGAGAGTTGGAAGAGTCAACACTCTTCATTATCAGGAGTCCCGGAATCACGAAATGCGAAATGATGAAATACCGGAAGAAGGAGGACGATTTCGAATACCGGGAGTTGGGGATGTCAAGAATTCTTACTACAGGAGTCCTGAAGTTGCAAAATGTGAGATTGTGAAATGTCAAAGACTCCATACCGGAGGTTCGGATACCGAGAGTTGGAAGAGTCAAGTGACGAGGCTCTTCATCGCAAGAATCACGAAAGGCCGAAATGTGAAATGCCGAAATGATCGGAGCTAGTGCAACCAAGCTCAATTTCAGAGTTTCGGGGACCTCGACATGGAGCATCAAGAAAATCTCACATCAAGAATGTTGAAATCGCGATATGTGAAAGCGCGAAGTGATCTGCGCCGACAGATCCAAGAGGTGAATGTGGCAGACCACGTCAAAAAGGATAGGTGGAAGACTATGACACATGGCACGATAAGACAATGACAAGTGTCAAGTTGTTTTGGCATCTCAGGCCACTGTAATTCACAATTTTGAGTGACACGTGGCAACCACTCGGGTCACGACATGTCATCGAGTGACGCAAGACTGATGTCACTCTAGGATTTTTTTCTTCGGGAGTTTTAACTCCATCACTCCCTCAAAATCCCGAAGGATGAAGTCCTGGGGCAAAGGATATATGTCCGATCACCACAGATTGTGGATCGTTGATCTAGAGATCGAAGAGATGTAGAGAAACACTTGTTATCAAGGAAGGGGTGTGGGCGTTAGAAAACTTATAGACCAACATTGAACTATAAATTCAACTCATGTGGAGGGATATGAAGGAATAAAAGAAATGCATGGAGATATCAAAGTAGCAAAGCGACAACATGGAATCAAATGAACAAACAAAATAAATATCGAGGTTGTGAGGAAGCAATTGGACCCCATGTTCACATTTCACTAGGTTGGATGGATGCTCATGACTGGTACCAGTCAACTACATTGCTTGTTGGAGCTATTACACACTCACCTAGGTAATTATTTTCCTAAGGTTGATAGTCCAATGTTGAGAGAACTTCCATAGATGAGAATATTCTCTCTTGAGAATATTACAAATTAGCCTTCCCTCTTTAGTTCAGAGTCAATTACACCTCAGTTAGACTAGTGGAAGTCACTCATGCATGGAAACCTCATTTTTATCACCATCAGTTGCATGTTCACCTCATTTTATTCACCAAGAGTGCACATATGTCATGCATGTGGTCAAGAGGGAGAATATATTATGATTGCATGTGTTTCTCTCACTTCCACATGTGTGATTCAGTTAACTGATGATTGCATGGCTCAATTAACTAAGACTAGGTGGCATATTACTTTGACTTCTATCAATGAGTGTCTAGATCTCTCTAGATCACTACTGCGATGAATTAACTTGGACATGTAGAGTATATCATGTGTATTTTATCATTTTACGCAACAATTAATAAAATTCTTTCATTATACTCTCTTCTCTTCTCTCTCACAAGTTTTGTGTGTTCATTTTCTACTAGCTAGGTTCATTGTGAAAACTTCACATGGTACCAGAACCTTGATTGATAGGAGAAAGCACACAATAATTTATATTTGCAAGTACAAGAGGAATATGTAGTCAGAGAAGATGGATTACTCCCCAACAATACTTCTCACACCTCATAACTACTTCAAGTGGAAGTTGAAAATTTTGCATTAGCTAAGATGTAAAGGCTTCTACCAAATTACTATGGAGATAGAGATTGAGCCAAATCATGATATCAAGAAGAAAATGTATATCAACCACATGGATGAGGCCAATTACCTCCTCTGTGTGTCTATGTCCCCTGAGCTTTCGTTTCACATTGAATCCTATACCACACCAGTTGTGATTTGGACAAAGTTGGAGGATCTCTTTGGAAAAAAGGATGAGATGAGAGGCCAAATGATCGAGGTCGAGATAAATTCCTTAGATCCGAATAATTTTGATAACATCAAGGACTTATTTACAAAGTTCAAGTCCCTCCTCCTCCATATAAAAGGATGCAGAATAGAAAAATCCACTCAACACGGTCAATTAATCCTTTCTATTTTGGAAAAATTTGGTCCATATTATGTTGTTTTCGTCTCATATTTCCATACAAATAAATTCACTTCAGGATATACCTAGAAAATGACGACATTAGATTAATTTATTAAATCTCTCATGCATGACCAATAAAAAATCATCAAGATGGGGATAATCAAGGGATCCAATGCGCATGCACTTGGTGTGCATGAGAGTAGCAGTGCATGCAATCCAAAGACCAAGAAAAAAGGTAAGGGAAAGGTGCAAGTAGATCCCAAGAAGGAAGGGTAATCCAAACCCTTCGGTTATCCCTCAGGATCCAAATGTGGAAAAGGAAAGAAAGGGAAGACCAAATGAAGTTATTGCAACCACTATTATCATCCTAGGTCTGCATGCATGAAGAAGCAGATTGATTAGATGGCGTGGATTCTTCAAAAGAACAACCTTGGGGATAAAATTAATGAATGTGCCAAGAAGAAGCTAGAAGATCAAGCTAAACGAGGTAACTCTCATGCATTTATTTCCATTAAATCTTCTCCCGATGCATGGATCTTAGATTTAGGCGCATCCCACCATATGGCAACAATAGAGAATGTCTTATCTTCTATATATGCATGCATGGGTCCTCCCATCCTCATGGGAAATGATACCTCATTTGAGGTCATTGTCCAATGGAGATTATAAATCCCACATGGAAGTTTTGAGAACGTCTTTCATGTTCCAAAAATCTTCATGAATCTCCTCTCTTTCTATCAGATAATGCATTCTAGTACAAGAAACAGGGTGGAATTCACACCTGATTCTATAACTATATCTAATATGTGTGGTAACTCCACGGTTGTTGTTGGTGAGGTACACCACCAATCTTGTTAGTATACTTTTAGTAAATTCATTACCAAATATGATTATGCAAGTTACTACTAACACACGTTGATGATACTAGTAGATTATGGAACACGATATTTGACCATATGAACTTCAGATACATGCAACAACTATGAAAACATGATATGGTCTCCAACTTTCCTAACATACATGCAAAAACTATGTAAATAGGATATGGTCACTGACTTTCATAACATACAGTTTTTCAAGGATGTGTTCTTGGAAAAAATCCTCATGAGAAGTTTGAGAGAGGGAAGACTTGGAGGGCCTCCTCTCCTTTGGAGCTCATCCACAGTGATCTGATGGGACCCTTTCCTCATTTGTCCATAAAAAACACAAGGTATGTGCTTACATTTATTGATGATTTCTCATGATAAATTTGGGTGTATTTTCTCAGGCAAAAGTTTGAGATTTTTGATCATCTCAAAGACTTTAGAGTACATGCAAATAATCATTCTGGGAGAAACATAAAAATCCTCCACATAGAAAATGGGGGGGAATATGTGAACAAAGATGTCAATCATATTTGTTTAGAAGTAGGCACACAATTGTAGCACACAGTACCTTACACTCCACAACATAACAAAGTAGCTAAGAGGAAGAACAAATCCCTCAAGGAGATGGATACTTGCACGTTGCATGCAATATCTCTACCACCCAAGCTTTGGGATGATGCAATTAATTGTTCAAATCACATTCAAAACATATATCCTCATAGACCTGTCAAGGACCAGACTCCATTTGAGGCATGGAGAAAAAACAAACCAGAATTCACCCACTTCCAAATATTTGGATCACGTGCATGGGTCTGTGTACCCTCTAAAAAAAGGAAAGCAGAAAATCTAAAAAGTATCGCTTGCATATTTGTGGGATATCCAAATGATGTGAAGGGTTACAAGTTACTTAATCCGTCTAATGATAGGTTCATCATTGAGCACAATGTTCAATTTGAGGAAATTCCTTTTCATTCACCATTTGAGCCACATGCAAATACCTCTGTACCATTGCATGCACCAGACATCAGTGACGATGAGTCCACTTACTTAGATCATGGTTCAAATATGAGCCCTGAATATGATTCAAAATATGATGGGCATGTCGATGATAAGCATGCATATGTTGAACCACCACAGATGCCCAAGTGGGAACTGACCACCCTACATGAAACACGAGACCTTGTGGGGGATCCAACATATTAGATGAGGATGAGGTCTCATTTTGAGTACCATCCTCTTGAAATCACAATTGCCGAACCAGTGATGCCCATGCATTTCTATATGGTTCTAGATTCAGACCTGCAGAGGTTGCAGGGAATCCCTTTTGGGAAGCTGCCATGAAAGAGGAGTATAACTCTCTCCTTAAGAAGTAGAATTGGGATTTGGTTTCGCTTCCTTCACATAGGAATATTGTCATATGTATATGGGTCTACATGACTAATAAGGTAGAAAATGGATATGTGACTAGGTAGAAGGAAATACTAGTTTCCAAGGGTTTTAAGTAGATCCATGGGACAGACTATGATGAGACCTTTCCTCCCGTATAAAACATGGACTCTGTTTGATTGGCTCTTGCCATTGCAACAACCATGGGGTGGGAATTTCACCAATTGGACATGTAATTAATTTCTTCATAGGGATCTCTGAGAGGAGATTTACATGGAGCAGCCATAGGGGCTCATTCATAATGCATCCTTCGTGTGTCGACTGAAAAAGTCCCTTTATGGCCTCAAGCAGGTGCCTAGAGCATGGTATGTGAAGATGGATACCTACTTCCTTTCTTATCATTTTGTCAAATGAAAATCAGATCCGAACATATACATGATGAGAACACCACACTTCTTGCTAGTCTTAGTTCTTTATGTTGATGACCTACTGATCACAGGAAGCTCGGCCTCAAAAATTTCTACAGTCAAGGACATTCTGCATGATAGGTTCTATATGATCGACACATGTCCACTACACTATTTCCTTGGTCTCAAGATCAATCAATATGTTTTAGGCATCAATCTCTCTCATACTAATTATTCTTGGGATCTCTTAGTTAGATCCCACATGACCGACTGCAATTCGGTAGCCACACCCTTTCTATCTAGGATGCATCTTGATGATGATAGGGATTTACAAGTGGTCGAAAACACCTTGTATCAACAATTGTTAGGATATTTAGACACTTAGGATTTAGTTAAGATCTACTTGGTCTAATGTGTCGTTAGGTAAAAGTGTGTTTCTTTAGTATGCATTAGTATGCATTTGTAGTTAGGAAATATGATGGTCATGATATGTTCCCAACATAGAGTGATCTAACGGTTCATATTCTCCTCGATCTTAATGACCATTGATCCGTGGCTTAACACCCGATTGGTCCATGATGTCTATTTAAAGAGCATGGAGGGTCATTTGCCGATGATCGATTGTGATAAACTCTATTGTAAAATCTCTCTGTAATCTTTTTCTTTTGAATTAATCAAATGCTCCAAGTTTCCGCATTGGCTGGGGTCGTGGATATTTCCCCATAGAGGTTTTACCACGTCAAAAAATCGGTGTGTTGATCTTTGATCTGTTTGTGTGAGTGGTTATTGAAGGTGTTCGTGCTCTATTGGAATACCTGTGTTTTCGACCAACCAACATCATGTGGGGAGCCTTCTATACCTCATTCACACCCGACCAGATCTCTCATATGCAGTAGGGGTAGTTTCCAAGTACATGTGGGTTCTGCATGAGCTACACTGAAAGGCTTCCAAGCACATCCTTAGATATGTTCAAGGCACCACAGGTTATGGGATCCACTATGCAACCGGTTATGCATTAGATCTGATGGGATTCATTGATTTTGATTGGGTTGGTGATAGAAATTTACTAAGTGGAAGTTCCATCTTCTGCATGATTGTCTTGGAGAAGTACACATCTTCTTAGAAATTGTCTTTCCTTCTTCATTTTTGATGCATTATACTTTGAGAGGGGGTTTTCCCATGAGGTTTTCCCTCTTTCCTCTTTTTTGTTTTTTTCCAGTGTTTCATTCTTAGATGTATTGTACAATGGGTCCCTATCATGGCCTTGGTTTCTAGGACCCATTCATCATTTACACTCTAGTAGTGTTTAGGGGGGTTCTTGGATATATTACACACTCACCTAGGTAATTATTTTCCTAAGGTTGATAGTCCAATGTTGAGGGCACTTACACAGATGAGAATAATCTCTCTTGAGAATATTCCCCTACAAATTAGCCTTCCCTCTTCAATTTAGAGTTAGTTACACCTCAATTAGACAAGTGGAAGTCACTCATGCATGAAAACCTCAATTTTATGACCAACAATTGCATGTTCACCTCGATTTCTTTACCAGGAATGCACATGTCTCATGCATGTGTCCAAGATGGTGAATATCTTGTGATTTCATGTGTTTCTCTCACTTCCACACGTGTGACTCAATTAACCGATTATTGCATGGACCAATTAACTGGGACTAGGTGGCAGATAACTTCAGTTTCTGTCAGTGAGTCCCTAGATCTCTCTAAATCACTACTATGGAGACTTCACTTAGCCATGTAGAGTATATCGTGTGTATTTTAACATTTTACTTTACAATTTATACAATTATTTCATTCTAATCTCTTCTCTTCTCTCTCGTAAGTTTTGTGAGTTCATTTTCTACTAGCTAGCTTCATTGTGAAAACTTCACATTGCTTACCATGTCATATTGTATGGCTTCCTCCTATGTTTCGAGGAAAAAATAGGTTAAGGGAGATGAAATGTAGTCTACCTAGGGAGGATAATATGGAGTACCTAGGGAGATACACAAGGGGAATAATAATAGATAGGTTTCTATGTATGGAGGCAATCTCTAGTAAATAAGGCCCATGTAATAGTGTGAAATCAATAATTGTAATAAGGCTTACTAGAAGGTTCCTTCACTAGAAAGTTTCTAGGAGTTTAGATAGAATTATATAAAAAAGTATAAATAATGTGATGAGGGGTATTATGAAGTATATTGTAATTATAAAAAGCATTTCTTTTGGAATGATTTCATTTCTTAAGGAATAATCAATCTTGTTACCCTACCTCAAGAGTTTCTCTACAATTCTTGTGTGCATTCTTTTTTCATCCACTGTGTGTATTCATTATGTTCAAATTAATGTCTATATTATATTTTTAGATCTATTGAGATACAATACAAGTTTACACATCTAATGCCATAGTCTTATTATATCATGGGCCTATTGCACTACTTTTATCTTGTCCTTAAATTTAATAATAATATATATTACCTGATGAGGATGGCATCCTTATAGCTATCTCTCCTAATGACTTTACTTTATAGCTCCATACACATATATCATCGCTCAACTCCTTGAGTTACAACTACTATTCATTCCTCCCAAGTTTTTCTTAATTCTAATAACTCAAGGTTCATTCCCATTTCTAGCACTTATAATAAGAATAACCAAGATACAATTTTGGAGAATTGTTGTTCCATTTTACATTACATAATCTATTTAAAATAATGATACATGCATTTTCCTTGCATTTAATTAAGCATGTCTACTTATAGTAAGGGTGTGAAGTGTCTCTTCAACACCTTAGTTATATACTTATATAATACTTAGATTCATAAACAAAATGAAGTCATTTAAGACATATTCCAATCCATATTACAATATATATACCCAATTCCTCAAATATATTACAATTAATTTATGGAAACAAGCAATTGGTTGAGATATTTTATCAATAATGCTACTTGCACTCTCTTATAGGGATTATGGATTCAAATTTTAATAGTACAAGTATACTTAATTAGCTTAGATATAATCATATTGAATTCACATTCAAACTTGAGATTAACACTAAGTAGCTTAAGAACACTAAGAATTTAATCACTCTTAAGCAATTGTTATCATCCATTGCCATTAATATCTATGAAGGAAAATCTTCTACAACTTTGGTAAACAATTGATATCTCTCAAAATATGATTTATGTTCTTGAAATATTTCATGAGTTTTTATAAATACATGTGTAGAGTCTCAATACCATAAATCATTCCTACGCACATAATAGATTTTAAGAAAAAGGGTGAATCTTTAAATAGTTGTATGCACACTCCTGAATTTGACCATTTTTAAAAGTGCTTTGATAAACAATGAATATCTCCACAATTTTGATCTAGGTACTTGATATATTTTATAAGCATTTCCAATATATGTTTATCATATTTGTAATAAACATCATGCCTACCCACATCATAGATTGAGAAAATGGTTAATATTTGAACATATATATCCGCACATGTCTGAATTTGACAGTTTCTAAAATGGCTCTAATAAACAATGAATATCTCCACAAATTTGATCTAGATACTTGAGATTTTTGGTGGGTGTTTCCATATAGATATAATGATTCTCTCTACCAAAAATTACATTATCTCATATTACAAATTTTATTATGTAGAGAAATAATTGTAGACCTATCTTTACATGCATGCTAAAAATCACACAGAAATTCATTGAGGCTTTAAGCAAACACTTGCATGAAACCTCAAACTACAACCAAATTTTATTGATTAAAACCTATAGGTATTTCATAGGATTTTCTTATAATCCATAATGAATTTACATTCATCAACATAAAATAAAGATTTATTAAAGAAAGAGAAGAAGAGAAGGAAGTCATTTTTTCACATGTTGTGTTCCAAGGCAACTGATTAGGTGTGAACAATTGTCCTCCCAACCATAGGTTGTCCTATATATATATATATATATATATATATATATATATATATTCCTCCCCCTTGCTAGGATATGAGACCACCATGTCGAATAATATAAGTTCAAGACTCTCCAATTACTCTTTCCCTTTCCAACATCTTCCAAGATCAACCAAGAAGGTCATTGCTGAGTTTTTGAATAAATGTTTCGGTCAAACCAACTTTGGCACCCACTCTACCAAACCATGCAACATAGAATGACACTCTTATTGACTTGAAATATCATCAACTATTATAAGAACCTGCAAATGATTACAAGGCCTATTTATTAATACTATGATATATTATTAATAAGCAGGTTTCCCTAAGAGAAAACACATAAAATTTTATTTTCAAGTATTTCCCACAACATCAATGGTATTTTGATGAAAGTTTTAAAGCCATGATTCTTGACATGATTTGATGGTTGGATGCACTTCAATTTTGATACATAACAGTGATGGTTTCCTCACATCAGTATTTCAACTTGTTAACATAGTTTATGAAAGTAGTATGAAGCACACTATTCCATGATTATACATAAAACACAAGTTGTTGGTGCAATATTGGAGACTAGGGGTTCTCATAGGTTACCAACAAAGGTACCGTTGTAGTCTAGAAAAAATGGAATAATCAACCTTCCACAAGGAAAGGAGGTATCACCTGAAGCGCAACCGAGACTTGTATGTGGTGAAATGAGTCAGTGAGGATGCATCATCAAGTTTGATGCAACAAAATGCAGATCCATACTTTAACATAGAATAATTATATCACCAAGAATATAAAACAACATGGACATCAGATAAACTACATTGCGTAGCGTAAAGACAATTACATACATTATAGACATTTTTAGATAACAATTGGATACCAAATACACAGGAACAAAGTAGTTGCACATCATAGGGACTAAATATTCATATGCATCATAACAAAATTTTAGAGCCCAAATAATCTCTTATATTAATTCCATCTCAAAATAGGTCATACATGGAGTGTAACTCTCATACATTCATTCAAGTAGCAAAATGTATTCCCCAGATATCCAGTACAGACTCTATGCTTCTACGTAGGCAGAGCAATATTCCAGAGCCTTTACAATAACTCTTGACAGATAGACTCAACGATAATTGTAATAGTGATGCCAACAGTAAAACCCATTACAAGAGAACCAATATCAACCAATGAAAACAATGACCAATCACGACCAAATAGGCAACCAACCCTTTCCCATTACATAATTCTGAATTTATATTGTTCTTTTGGCCTCTTCTTGTCTTCTTGATTCTCAAGTCTTATGGTACTTTCTGGTTCTTTTCGTTGTCGTTCGATGTTTTTACCACTTTTATAACCACTTGTCTAGATAGCACATGGCACTTTTTGGCTCTCCTCTCTAATGTTTCACTTTTCATTAGCTCATTGTTTGTTTAAATGATTTCCACTGCTTCATCTCCTAGCTGGCATGTGGCATATTCCCAAAACTTTTGTGGCTTTCCCAAAAATGAAGGGCCCAACACAAGCCATTTTTCTTTTGTGTGCTTATAAACTCAAGAGATATTAACTATATGTTTGAGATGTTGTTGAGCCCCAACAACTCCCCCTAAACATTTACAAAATTTAAAGGGCCCCCATTAGAATCTTGATAATTACAATGAGCTACAGAATCAACCTTTTCGCATAGTTCCAGACCCTGGATTTCTTTGAGACAAACTGAAGACATTCACCATAGTATGAGACATTCATTACAAGAGTATATTTCAAAGTTTATAAACAAGCATAGAAATCTCAATTTAAACAAAAAAAATAATTTTTATCAACTGTTTACTTTTGTTTAAATTCTGATTATGCGTTCGTCTTTTGCTCATTAGAAAGTTTGACTATTTTGAATAATGGGTTCAATACTTCATCAAATAGTATCTTTCTTGGTTTCTCATTTTCACAAAATAATTTGGTGGGTTTAATTAATTATTATTTTTTTTTCATTTTGCATCTCATTTAAAAAAATAAAAATAAAACATTATCTATCATTTGTTTGATTTTGTGGAAACCCAAAATTAATATTTTTCTCCTCTCCATCAACTTGAAGCTTCTAGAACTTTAAGATCATATTTGAGAGAAAAATATAAACAATATTTAGATATCTTTTAGTTCAAATTCATTTTAATTTTATTGTTCTAGATTTTGTTTTATTCACAATTTTTATATTTAGGTTATTAAATTGGTTTATTTTTGTTTCACGGGTTTCTATTATCAAATATTTGGTACGGATCTGATCATGGCTTGATTTTCTTATCTAAATACATTCAAGATAATTGATCCAAAAATAATATTGGATTGCTGCAAATAATTTATGAGCAACAACAAATAAGATTTGGAAATGAGTTCAAGAACAGATAGGCAATTTTGTGGAACTGATTTCAACCAAACCGTGAGGAATCTGAAGAAACGGTTAAAACCCCATCTTCAGAATGGACCCATTTAACTTACTCGCAAGATTTTTCCCAAACAAATGCGTGATTTGATAGATATTTTTGTTTCTTTACAAGGTAAATTTCAGGTGGCGGAAATTATTAGTGATGCCCAGACTGCTCATTCATTACATAAATATATGAGAAAGTTCAGAGCATACAGAGATCAAATAAATTCAGAGGAGGATTTTTGTCCTTTATTTTTTGTATATTATTTATTTTGCAAACTTTTTCTTTTCAAAAGGAGTAATAGATGGTTGGAGATTTGAGAGAATGGACCAGTATTTTCGAAGAAGAATATGAAATTCCAGATTCCTTAATGGATTTTGTCCTGTGAGTAAAATGGTTTTGTTTTCATTATAATATCTTCATATTCTTTGAGTAATTGATTATGCATTGATTTAAATTATCTTTAGTCTATTTTATCAATACCTGGTTAATTGTTATAATTTATGTATTAATTTTTTCAATCTTTAAGAGTCTATTATCCCAATTATCTTGATCTTGGTGATTGTATTATTTTGATACAAATCTTGTATTATATTGAGTTTATTCATGTAATTGAGATTTGTAAATATATAATTGTTCAATTTGAGTTTTTTCTTATTGTCAATTAATCTATTATATCTTCACTAAGGGTCATGGTTTGAAAGTTGTTCTTTCTGCATTTTAAATAAGATTTAAATTGTCAGTCAAAGTGATTTTTATCCTGACACTGTCACAATCTTAGAATTAAACAACATTTTGCTATAGATTTATCTTAACAGACAGGTTGTTGGAGCATCGTTATACATGAAAGCACAACCAAAAGTTCTCTTTAAATACTGGCCAGTTATAGGTTAATGATTTTCTTTTGTTTTGATTTATATTTTGTGAATGTAAATTAACATTTAAGCTTAAATACTTTGTTTATTTAAGTTAAAACATTATTATTTACATTCATTTATTTTCTTTTTTTAGTTTCAAGATTAAAATTAGATTAATAGTATGTTCTAGATCTATTTAATTTTGCATGAGATTCGGTTCTCTTGTACAACCTTAGTTTACAAGGTTTCTAGTAAATCTTGTACCCATGTAAAATTTGTAAATTTTGTGAATATATGTAATTAAGTGTAAAATTATCTAATCTAATAGATCATTGCAAATACTTGAAATCTGACAATTAGTAGTTATGATCTTAAACAACTTTTCATTTATTTATTTTGATCCTTTCATTGGCCAACGAAGTCGTTAAACCCGTCAGGGGTAGTTATTCCAAACGTCTTGGGTTATTTAGACAACCTCGGACTGGACTATTCATTTCCAGTTGACGGTGTATCACATATGCCCGTCAACAAATGGTGCTTGAAGGAGGGTTGAGGTAAATATAATGATTAAATGTTTTACCCCTCAGCCTATCATAATTCCAAATTTATAAATTCTTCTTCTGTGTCATCTTGAAATGCACTAGAAGGCAGGATAGACTGACAAGTTGTCCTTGCTGGAGTCTTTGTTTTGAATTTATTTAATTTCCCATGGATCCCCAAATCATTGTGTTGGAACATGCTTTCCATGTTTCATTACCTGATATTCCCAACAACACAATCTCTCACTTGTCCAAAATCACCTTTTATGGTGGGGGGAATGTATCTGCAAAAGACCATCTTAACAAGTTTTGGTGTAAATGCATCAAGCATGATATTTCTAATTTAAAGGTTTTATGCAGATTGTTCGCTTTTACTTTCAGGGGTCGGATTAAACATTGGTTTGAATCTTTTCCAACATATCACATTATTGATTGGTTTCACTTTGTAGAATAATTTTTAGATTCTTTTGAAATCTATGATTACAATCGATTATGTGAAGAATTCCAGGCTCTACTAATCAATGACGATTCATCTCCATAAGTATTTTTAACAAGCATCCATCATGTTCTCTGTAAATTTCAACTTGATGACATGTCATTTGTACTAAATCTCCTCTTTGATGTTTATGCCCCTTTCATCCAACCATTTTCGATCACAGATGATGAATCAGTTAGAAATCCTATCACTCAATTGCGAGATGAATTTTGTTTACAGGATGAGAGGAATCCATCAGAAAATCTTGAACAAGCAAGGGAGGTAGAATATATTGAAAAGGTTCTTACTGACAATCAAACTATTTTTTCCTCTAAATCATTGTATCTTCAATCCTCGACCATCGTGGAAGAATATTTGATTTTAGGTCAAGGTGAATGTCCATATTATTCTAACTCTTGCTCTAATCAGTACTTAAATTCAGTTATTGAAGAGCACTTAGGTGATGAAAATGATCTTAAGGATTCTAACATTCCAATGAAACTAATTAGAGATGTAGATCTGCAATTGGAAGAACAAACCTTAAACCTTCATCCACAAATCATACCTTATCCACATGAAAGATTAGATGTTTTTCATGAAAGTTTTGAACTAGCTATCATACAAGAGAAAAATTTAGATGAGCATATTATGTTGAAGGATTTATCACCAAAATAGAGTGAAAGTATTAAGGCAAGTGAAGAGGAATTTCTTGAGAATACCATTGTTAATTATCATAGATCAAGAGAATCTTTTCATGTGCTGATTTCCAATTCATTTTACTCTTTATATCCTAATCTCTTCTTAGATTCTAGTGTGCATGATATTTTACCCACGGTATCTTACTCTTTGCCATCACAATCTGATCTTTTTGATATGCCAAGAGTTGGTGAAATTAATTTCGAACATAACATTTATGAAGTCATATTTGATGCTCTTTCACTTTCATCACTTGCATGGTAAAAATATATGTTGCAAGATGATTTTACACGATTTATTTTCAAAAAATAAAATGCACTCATTCTTATGGAGATCAAATATTCTACATTGCATATTCATTCCTTGAATAGTTCAAATTTTGATGATTTTGTTTCACTTTTTGAAACGATCCATCTCATCAAAGGAAGTGTTCAAACCAATAATCTAATTCATGTCATGAATCCTCTTATGATGTGTTCCCCATTGACAGATCTAGTTCATCAGAGTCGTAGCTTGCATTCTAACTTTTGTGACATGATCTTAGAATGGATTGAGGATTCATATCTAAAAATATTCATAATAAAGGTAAAGTTATTCTTGCTTTGTTTCTACCTAAATATCTAGGAGGTAAGCATGACATGAATTTTTTATGTCCTCCATGTGGAGAAATTGATGAACACTTGAAGAATTGTCAGGAGGATGGGGCACTTCGGCCTTGGACGATGGTTATGTCAGGTCCCCATAATACTGACAAGTTTTCCAAACTCACTTACATTATTCCATGCCATCATGACCCATATCACGACAAGATTGCATAATGGTTGGAGGATTCATATAGAAAGAATGTTCAAGGGAATGGTAAGGTCATGCTTTCTTTGTTTTTAAATGATGGTTATAATGGTAAGTATGATGTATTCTTTTCATATTCTGATACACTCCCATTCTTGTTACTGATATTCGATTTTGTTTTCATTGCAGGATTGGAGTTACACCGATGGTTGCACTGGAAATACGACTTCACTTAGTATTTTGATTTGTTTAGTACTTAGAGTAGGTTTAGGAGTAGTTTTGCTTTAGTTTTCTTTCTCAATGTTTCTTTTTGTAATAATGCAGTTATGAACACAAGTGGGTACACCAAGAGAACCATAATATGAATTTTGTCAGGGAAGTCCACTTTAATCCTTTTCTCTCTACTTTTCGCTGAATATTTCTTTTCAAAAATGCATTATCATCATGGAAATTTTAAAATGGAAAGTACAAAGATATGTAAATTTGAACTATCAATTCACCCGAATTCAACCCTGACCCAGGGTGCCAGAAGTAGGATTGCACTCATCTTAATAAGGATTTTTCTATTTTCTTTTAGTCTCTTTTATTTTTAATAATAATTCTTGGTCAAAGTAACATCTTATGCATCACTATCTTAAGAAAAGAATTTGCTCGCACATGAGATTTTATATGATTTAGTTCTTCCTTTATTTTACAGTGGGATGCTAGTAGATCCCAAAGCTCGGGTTTATATTTGGCCAAGATTGTTTCTGAAAGTGTGTTTTTTCTATTTCAATTTTGTTTTTTTATGCACTTACGATTTTGAATTCCATTAATAAAATCTGATTTGGTTTGTTGTGTGTTTTGTGTTTTTCTTTATTTGATTGCTTTGATAAAATTTTCTTCTTGTATTTCTTTTTGAACCATTATATTGTTGATCCAAGAGAAATTGTTGGAAGGAAGCATTCATTTCAAGACTTGTGTTTTTCAAGCAATTTGAAATAGTTCAAAGAGGTCCTGATATTAAGATATAGCTCAGACAATTGATTTTTAAGTCAATTGTCACTTTTATTTTGTCCTCAAATTGTCTTTTCCAGAGTATTACACCAGAGATATGGTTTAAATATTTGAGAATTATGATGATCTTTAAAATTTTTACGCCGTCCATATTCTTAAGGAATCACTTTTAAGTGCTTCCCCATTCTCTAGATGATTTCTTAACTGAAATCTAAAATCTCTAAACCATGATAACACTTCTAGTTTTGAAAGAAAATAACATGATCAACTATTCACCTGTATTGAAATTTACCTCCAGTATCACCCCGCTCTCTTTGTCATCAATAAATCTATAATTGTATTATTATTTAAAAGTGGCATAAGAGGGTTGGAAACACTTAAGTGTGAGAAGTGTGTGTAAACCCGTCGGGTTACTGAACAGGCTCGCTGGCAGTGAGTAAATGCACACATTATACCAAGACAACTTTCTCAAGGTATTGAACAGACCTGCTGGAAGTGAAGCAATGTCAGGTCAAGAGGTAGCAGGTATATGCTTTTAAATTAACTTTTATGGAATTATACATCATGTGGATACAACTATTGGATGGGATTTAAGCATTTGAGTGGGGTTAAATGACATCCCTGTCGAGGCTATGGATCCATGCTGGAAGTAGTGGCTCTATCAATGGTATCAAAGTCCTTTTATAAACATTGTGACTCTTTGGTTAAGACATTCTTTCAGGTTATAATCCCATGCAAAGAAAATTCTATTGTCTAGTTATAACATTGAGCTTATCCTAAGACTATATGGTCTCGAGGTGAATTTATTTCAGGGAGCTTAAATCATTTTTCAAGTCTTATTATTTTCTTCCTGAGATGAAAGCTTACTAGATGAGAGATAACTGCTTCACCCAGTGAGTCGCCATTTGTTGGTCCCCAACAACTCCCCCTAATTTTTTGCAAAATTTAAAGGGCGCCCATTAGAATCTTGACAATTACAATGAGCTACAGAATCAACCTTTTCGAATAGTTTCAGACCTTGGGCTACTTTAAGAAAAACTTAAGACATTCACCATAGTATGAGACATTCATTACAAGAGTATATGTCAAAATTTAGAAACGAGCATAGAAATCTCAATTTAAACATAAACGTTTATTTTTATCAACTGTTTACTTTCATTTAAATTATGATTATGTGTTTGTCTTTTTCTCATTAGCAAGTTTGAATATTTTGAATAATGGGTTTAATACTTCATCAAATAATATCTTGGTTGGTTTCTCATTTTCACAAAATCATTTGGTGGGTTTAATTAATGATTTTTTTTTTTCATTTTGCATCTCATTTTAAAATAAAAATAAAAATAAAAAAAGAATTATCTATCATTTGTTTGATTTTGTGGAAACACAAAATTAATATGTTTCTCCTCTCTATCAACTTGAAGCTTCTAGAATTTTAAGATCATATTTGAAAGGAAAATATAAAAAATATTTTGATAGCTTTTAGTTTAAATTCATTTTAATTTTATTGTTCTAGATTTTGTTTTATTCACAATTTTTATATTTAGGTTATTAAATTGGTTTATTTTTGTTTCACAGGTTTCTATTATCAAATATTTGGTACGAATATGATCATGGCTTGATTTTCTTATCTAAATACGTTCAAGATAATTGATCCAAAAATAATATTGGATTGCTGCAAGTAATTTATGAGCAACAACAAATAAGATTTGGAAATGCGTTCAAGAACAAACATACAATTTTGTGGGACTGATTTCAGCCAAACCGTGAGGAATCTGAAGAAATGGTTAAAAACCCATTTAACTTACTAGATTTTTCCCAAAAAATTCCGTGATTTGAGAGATATTTTTGTTTCTTTACGAGGTAAATTTCAGGTGGCGGAAATTATTAGTGATGCCTAGATTGTTCATTCATTGCATAAATATATGAGAAAGTTCAAAGCATACAGAGATCAAAGAAATTTAGAGGAGGATTTTTATCCTTTCTTTTTTGTATATTATTTATTTTGTAAACTTTTTCTTTTTAAAAGGAGTAACAGATGGTTGGAGATTTGGGAGAATGGACCAGTATTTTTTAAGAAGAATATGAAATTCCAGATTGCTTAATGGCTTTTGTCCTGTCAGTAAAATGGTTTTGTTTTCATTATAATATATTCAAATTCTTTGAGTAATTGATTATGCATTGATTTAAATTAGCTTTAGTCTATTTTATCAATACATGGTTAATTGTTATAATTTATGTATTAATTTTTTCAATCTTTAAGAGTCTATTATCCCAATTATCTTGATCTAGGTGATTGTATTGTTTTGATACAAATCTTGTATTATATTGATTTTATTCATGTAATTGAAATTTGTAAATATATAATTATTCAATTTGAGTTTTTTCTCCTTGTCAATTAATTTATTATATCTTCACTAAGGATCATGATTTGAAAGTTGTTCTTTCTTCATTTTAAATAAGATTTAAATTGTTAGTCAAAGTGATTTTTATTCTGACACTGTCACAATCTTAGAATTAAACAACCTTTTGCTATAGATTTCTCTTAACAGATAGGTTGTTGGAGCATCGTTATACATGAAGGTGCAACCAAAAGTTCTCTTTAAATACTGACCAGTTATAGGTTAATGATTTTCTTTTATTTTGATTTATATTTTGTGAATGTAAATTGGCATTTAAGCTTAAATACTTTGTTTATTTAAGTTAAAACATTATTATTTACATTCATTTATTTTCTTTTTTTAGTTTCAAGATTAAAATTAGATTAATAGTATGTTCTATATCTATTTAATTTTGCATGAGATTCGGTTCTCTTGTACAACCTTAGTTTACAAGGTTTCTAGTAAATCTTGTACCCATGTAAAACATGTAAATTTTGTGAATATATGTAATTAAGTGTAAGGTTATCTAGTCTAATAGATCATTGTAAATACTCGAAATCTGACAATTAGTAGTTAGGATATTAAAAAAAAATTCATTTATTTATTTTGATCCTTTCACCGGCCAACAGAGCCATTAAACCCGTCATGGGTAGTTATTCCAAATGGCTTGGGTTATTTAGACAACCTTGAACCGGACTATTCCTTTCCAATTGACGGTGTGTCACATATGCCTGTCAACACATGCACTTACAATAAAGATAATCTTTGATGAGTGGGAAAATAGTTTTATATACTACATATAGATAAGAAGGTTTTTCTCAATCATACACAATGACCTTGCCATAAAGCTATGGTGAATCATGCCAATATTTACAAGCCATTTGGTTCTATATGAAAACAAAGATTATATTATGAAATGATATAAGTTTTAAGTTTATTGGAAAAGGGGTTTAAATTGAGTTGATATATAAGTGGCACAAATATTGCATTGTACAAATTTTGGGTTATATATGTGATATATGGCATATAGTATACATGGTTTAAATTGCAAATGAAATTGGTTAAACCCTATCCTATTCATATGATTAACCATTATTATGAAGTGACAAGTAACAATGGCTATGACTAAAAGGTTGATATGGAACGTGGTTACGTGCTTACTTGGAAATTGTGGTATCAACTCGAGATTGGTTGTTTGGCATATGATGCATACGCTGGAGGCCCATTTGAATTGTTTGATGTGTTATGTGGCGTACACATGTGAATTTGGTTTTAGGTCCGAAGTGATGGGATGGAAATGAAATTAATTTTGCAAGGACCTAGGTAATTAACCCCATAGTCCCACATATACCACCCTCCTTTGGCCTTGGGTTTTGGTCATTTTATTTTGTTGTTGGTTGTGGAGAGGTAAATATTGAACCTAGTGTGCAAGCTCAGCCCTTGGCAGTTCTGGAAATATTTTAGTCCCGACATCACTAGTATAAAAGTGCTCAAGCTTAGGTATTCCAATATAATATTGTTAAGCATAACTTGCATATATTTTCTACAGTAATAGTTTATTAATGGCTCTATTCCTGACTAGTTTTTGACATGCTTCTGTTGTCCCTACTTTTTCTCTCTTAATGAATAAATGGTCAAGGGTTTATAAAATGGTTTATCTATGATGAATCTTTCTTCGCTCCATTCTTTCACTTTCCATTTATTTTTATCAATATGGATGTTAAACACAACCCATTTGAAATTTATTGGAATTATGTCTTGGGTTCAATTTTTCATGGCATTTCCTCTGCTGTCAAGTATCCTGGTTTGAAAATATGGTCTTGATATAGGATATTTGTTTTGAATATCGATCTTGAGTCATAAAAATTATAGTTTGTGTTATCATATGTAAATTTTCTCTTTGTCAGATCCCTTGGTCTCTTGGGGTTTTTTCAATAGTTTTAACTCCCCTCGTCAAGCTCTAGTCAATTTCATTAGCAAACATTCACCATGCATTAGTTGGAGTGAAAAAGGTGGTCAAAGAGTAAAAAATCCCTCACTGCGCAACCTGCTAAAAAAAATTGAAGGATATAGTTGCGCAACAAACTTGCTGCCAGGGATGGTTTTAAGGATGGAAATTTATTTTAAAATGTAGAAACCTTGGTGAATCTTACTAATCCTTCATATGTCAACTATAAATGTTTGGTGATATTTTTGTAAAAATATTCAAATTTATAAGTATTTTATATAGTTTTTATAAAAGTTTTGCGATTTTTAAGGTAAAATAATTTTATCCTATAGAATTTGGGCGAATCATTTTTAAAATAACGAATCTCGGTTTTGTAAAAACCATGGAAAATTAGCCCATGAATGAAATTTAGCCCCTAAAATCATCCCTGCTTGTTGCACAATTGTCTTAGTCTTATAATTGGGCAATACATTGAGGTTCTATCTTGTCAGTTTGATTTGGAGGTCTGATATATTGGATGATGATGAAAGAACCACCATAATTGCATCAGTTTAAGTAGGTTTTCATTTAGTTGTCATTTGGATTCCATTTTGCAATTTTGAGGCATATTAAGGTTTTGAGGACGAATGGAAGAAAATGATGTTTTGAAAGACCAATGGAGTGGTCTCAAAGATAACTATAATAATCATGAGAACGAATCTATGAGTCATCATTTTTCAATCATCAATCAAGATTCAAAAAGGTGAAGAAGAACTCAAAAAGACATTCACTACGCAATTGTCAAAGCATCCACTTGTGCATTTAATGATTATTGAGGAAGGTTTTATTTAGTTTTGGGTTAAAACTAAATCCCTTCAACATCAATCCCACCAATCTTCCCTTGCAAAATCCTCAATTTCAATCATGTTGTGCACGTGTTGCAGGGCATGTTGTGCAAATGACTGTTTTAGTGGTCAACTTCAAGATCTCTTTCTGAAAAACTAGAGAGGAGTTTTGAAAAACCCAAAGATTTTTTTGTCAAGAACTAAACTAATAACGAAAACCTCTCTCATATTTTCAACAAGTGTCATATTTTTGGATATTTGAATGTATATTTATAGCCCATTTTTTCAGATTTACACATTTAATGATTTCTTTTCTTATTCATCATATTTGGGCACACATTTTGAGAATATGGAGAGGAATTTTTGAAAACCCAAAGAAATATTTGTCAATAACGAAGCCAATAGAAAAACCCTCTCTCGGGATTTTCACAAATATCATGGTTTGCAAGATATGTAATGGTCTTTGAGGCCTATTTTCCAGAATTTCACTAAGCCAAATTTCCTGTAGGTTACTGTTACGCATCAACCTTGTTGTGCATCTATGACAAAGCATCCATAATGTGTCCAGATCAGCATGGACAGGTCAACAGAGGCGCCAAGTCATATTCAATGAGAAAAAAGGTCAAATTTCACCATATCAAGGATTCAAACACTGTTTTTGTCATGTGGTTATGATGTAATAAATGAGTCAAGTTTGACTCCTTGTTTTTAGTAGTTTGTTTAGATTTTGATGCCAAAATATGTGTAACTGTAGCTTAACTTGGACAAGTTTTTGAATTTGAATTTAGGAGGATAAGAGGAGAATTTTTGTATATATTTTATGGAGCTACATCAACTCAAGGTTGGAAAAGGTGTAAAGAATAGACTATTGAGGATATTTTGTAAAAAATTTCTCAGATATTAATGAAATTTGCTTCTTTATGCATGTGATCCTACAGTATTTGTCTTCTTGATTAAATTCATCTATGAAATATATATTCTTATTTGTGTTAATGTGAATTATATGTATCAATATTCATCTGTATCTGATGCCTTGTTACATGTATTTTCAATTGTTTTTCTACTATAATCACCTTGGGATTCATCCTTGATAGATGCCCTAAGTGATTATTTGATTTCTTTATAATATTCAATCTAAAATCATACTTAATTGGCCTAAAGAAGTGTTTTCTATCTTTCCTCTGATCAATCACTTTTCAATTCACCAAGTATCCAGTAAACTATCATTGATTTCTGACCTTTCAGTGACTCCATTTCCCAATGGACTTTCTGTCCACATTTCCACCAACTCTATAAATTCAATCTTGCCTTAGAGATCTAGCCTTTGGATGAAATTCGAAATCAATCCTTTCAGTGATTGATTTAAAGAGAGATGTCCCTCTTTGGTTGGAAGGGCTAGCTTATGGCCTCAAGTTGGTTTGTGGTTACCTTTGTGATTTTCTTACACTAGTACATATGACCAAATTTGCGACGGTTTTTCGTTGCTATTGCCACACTTATCCGTCGCAATTTCCACGAAAGCCAAGACTTTTTTTCGTCACTATATCCACGAACCAGGTGTTCTTGGAAACAATAATGAAATTAGCTCACCACGTGTCATCACCATCAAGGTAGGTTAAGGTTATGCATCATCGCAATTACGATGAAACTTCGTGGCAATTATGACGAAAAATCGTGTCAATGTAAAAACATTTATGGAACGTTGCGACGCAAAAGCGTGGAAATGGCGAAGAAAATTTATGCCAAGACAAAAACTTACGACGTAGATGTTGTATGTGCGACGCAAAAACGTGGCAAATTGCGACGAAAAAGCGTGGCAATGGTGACAAAAATTTATGCCAAGACCAAACTTACGACGTAGATGTTGTATGTGGGAAGAAAAACCGTGGAAAATTGCGACAAACTTGCGTCGCTATTGCCACGGTTGTTCAAAATAAAAATTGGCTTCCAACGAACTATCGTCGATTATTATGCAATTTATATTACTCAATACTATGACAACACTTCTAAGATTGATGGATGATATCTTAAGACCATTTCTCGAACACCTTTATTGTAGCATCCTTGGATGATATTTTGACTTTTAGCAAGATTTGGGAAGATCATTTGAAACATTTGGAGATGATATTTTTAACCCTTCAACACAATTAATTGCAAGCCAACATGAAGAAATATGAGCTTGGAAAACAATTATTGTTGTGTATGGATTTTGTAGTTAGAGGATGTGAATTTTGTATTGACCTAAGAAATATAAAATTCGTTGTAAATTGGTTGATCCCAGATAATTTAATTGAACCAAGGTAATTCACAGGGTTAGCAAATTATTTAGGAATGAAGTGTCTCTTCAATTCACATTAGAAAAGGCAAGTAGAACCTTTCAATTCATTCCAATTGAAAACCAAGTAACTGAAGCTTTCACATGAAAGAATTGTAATGCATCAATATTAAATATAATGAAACTTGCAATTTCATTTGAAATCAAAGCAAATGTCCCATGATACATAATGGGGGAACCTTTGATGCAATGAAGCAGTTGGATAACATAACACTTGAAACTTTTGTTGGTGCAATCATAATATACCCCACATAAGATAATGAATTGTACATCATAGTTTAGGAATTGAAGTACTACATGAATTATTTGTTGGGAAAACAAAAAAAAATTCACTCAAATCATAATCTTTTATAATCCTTGTCAATTTATCCAAGTCACAACAAAGCCCAAACCTCATGTGAATGGTATCCTGCAACATTTTGATTCGGTAATCAAGTATGATAAATACATACAAAACCACATGGTCAATTTACTTTAAGACCTCTTGGTTTTTATTTGACCATAGCTCTAAAGTTAAACTCTTATGTACTTGAAGAATATAAGGGATTAGCTACATCTAGCTCAAATTTTGGCAAATGGTTAAAACCTTACAAAACTTGTATAGATTATATGCATGTCTCGAGTCTTTGAGATGATTGTAGGCTTGAAGGAGGATTAAAGTATAAATTTCATAATTTTTTTGTTTAGAAAGGAGAGCCAAGAATAAGATCATGTGGGAAGCTTGAAGCTGTAAAGTCGATATACATTTTAGAGTAAACAAGACTAAATATTATGGTAGTTTTTATACCAT
>JASDQU011246636.1:0-16657 GCA_032191745.1 Picea mariana | reverse complement strand
GAAACCAAACTTCTTGTTCAAAAAATTCTTGTATGTGAATTTCCACAATAGAGATATTTAATTTTTGTGTTGAAGTAAGAGAGTTTGAATTTATAAAAAAATGTGGTAGTTTAAACCATTCTTTTACACTTTCTTTATTTTCAATATTCTTGTCAATGCAAGGTGGAAGGAATCTCTTTACTTTTTTTTATTTTTTACTTTTTATTATTTTTGGGTAATAGTTTATTTTTCTTCAATATTGTATTTTGCAACAGAAATTTTAGAATTCAAATGGCCAAGGGCCAATTATGGTCAAGGACGAGATTTTCGAAGAAATTCTAAGAAGTATTGTAGTTTTCGCCAACAACCAATAGATATGTTGTCAAAGGCAACGTAATTTTAACCAAAGGTTGTGATCAAACGTCGCTCTGATACCAAATGAGATAAACAAATTTCGCTCACACAAAGAATATCCAATATAAATAGGATAGTACACAAAAATCCATATAGGATAATAATAATAATATGAATAATGAATATGAGATGAGATGATATTACAATGATAAATAAGGGCCTTATATACCCACATAATGTGCCCTTTCATGAAGGGATGTGTCATTTCATTAGAATGTCATAACTCTTCATTATTAATTATTAATTATTATTTATTTGTATTTGTTATTTATTATTATTATTATTATTATTATTATTATTATTATATATTTATTTATGTTTCTCTCTCTCTCTCTCTCTCTCTCTCTCTCTTGACCTCTCTCTTTCTCATGTTGGTTTCTCTCTCCCTCCATCCCCTTCTCTCCCTCTCCCCTCTCTCTCTCTCGCATGCATCTACCCCTCTCTCCCCCTCACTTTGTATCCCCCTCCCTCTCTCTCTTCCCCAATCTNCTCTGTCCCCCACTCTTCCCCTTTTTAGGATTATGATATATGTAAAAAAAAATAGATTAAAAATAGTTAACAATATTATTATTTCAAAAAATTATAAATTTGGAATTTGCATAATTGACTCTATATGTGTCTATATTTTCATCAAAGATGGATTTGTGTATCCTATACAAAAATAATGTCAAAAATAGAGATATTGATCTAGGTTTTAAAAAAAATGGAGTTTTTAATTTATTTGCAACCCAAAACACCAAGTTTTTCATCCCAAACCTAAATCTAAGGCAACCAAATTAGCGAACACATATGTTAGTTGTCACTCCTTCCCAAAAAAAAAAAATTGAAATTAAAAGAGCATGCACACACTCTAGTAAGGTGCATGTGCTCTAGGAATGTGCATGTGTTCCTAGATAACATGTGTGTTCTTAGAGTGTGTTTGTGTTTTCTTAGAGTACGTGCGCATTCCTAGAGCATGTGCACATTCCTAGAGAACATGCATGGTCCTAGAGCACACACACATTTTTTTTATCTAAGTATTCATAAGGCATGTCTAAAAAAACTATTCCAAAGGAAGCTTGTAGGCATCTAAAGCCATCAAAAACATCTTAGGCATCATTTTCCTCTAACTACGTATATAGGTACATATCTACCACTAGCACTTGGAAAATGTAACTTGCCTATTGATGGTGTTCTCGATCCTCTTCATCTGGGTATTCCCCTCACCACTCTTGCCTCTCCTCTTTCTTTCTCCCTTCAAACCATCACTCACAAACTCTCAGAATAGGGCTAACAGAACAACTTTCACTAGTTAAAGAATAGAAGGGTCTAAAATTGAGATTCAATATAGGCTTCCAAAGATCACATAGTTATTCCCCAAACTGTGAGAAGAAAGAACAAGATACCAACCTTGATAAGAAAGAAAAATGTGTACTTCCTTGACTCTAATTTGGAAAATGAAATCGATAAAGGCATTGATCTACCTCTATTCCGGATAAATATGGCTTGTGTGTGTGGATTAATCAATTATTAGTAGAGATTCCCACATGGTTTGTACAAACAATGGTATCATCCATCATATTCATATATGTTATTCAATAAAATATATTAATATATACAAACCCACAGTACAAAATACAATATGTCATTGTATTCATATATGTTGTTCAATAAAATATATTAATATGTACCTCCTCCCCCTTTTCCTCTCTTGGACCACCCCCTCATACCAACCTCCACTTATCTCACCTATGTTCCCCTCTTCTTGCCCACCCTCTTTACAAACCATACCCATCCACCTTCCCTCTCCACTCGCCTCCTCTCTCAACCCCTTCATCCCATCCACCCTCTATACCCCTCTTCTCCACCCTTTCTACCACACCACAAATTAATTATTGAGGGCATGCTTTGCCTCTAACTATGTATATAGGTACCACTAGCACTTTGAAATTATAACCTACCTACTGATGGAATTATCGTTCCTCTTCATCTGGTCTTTCCCCTCATCGCTCATACTTGTCTTGTTTATTTTCCCTTCAGACCATCACTCATAGACTCTTAGAGTGGGGATAATAGAACAACTTTCACCAGTTGAAGAACAAAGAGGGATAAAATTAAGATCCAATATTGGCTTCCAAAGATCACAAAAATTTCCCCAAACTATGAGAAGAAAGAACAAGACAACGACCCCAAGAAGAAAGAAAAATATACTTCCTTGACTCTAATTTGGAAAAAAAATCAAGCTCATGCACATGGCTTAATCAATTATTAGTATAGTTTACCAACTGGTATGTACAAACAATGGTATCAGTCATTGTATTCATATCTATCATTCAATAAAATATATTAATCTGTACAAACCCACAATACAAAATACAATTTGTCATCGTATGCTGATATGTCATTCAATAAAATATATTAGCATGTACCTCCTTCACATTTTCCTATCTTGCACCAGACCCTCATACCCACTTCCCCTTGTCTCACCTATATCCCCCTCTTCTTGTCCCTCCCCCTTTGCCGCCCATATCCATCCACCTTCCCTCTCCACTTTCCTCCTCTCCCAACCCCTTCATCCCCTCCACCCCCTCTCTCTCTCTCCCTCACATCAGCCCCTTGATAAGAACATGTTTGTGTTCATGTCAAGGATTCGATGTGGCATCTTAGGTGGTGGTTCGGGGTTTTTCAATTCTATTACATAGAGAACACGTGTGTGTTCTTATGAATGCACACGTGTCCTTGCGTGATCACGTTCATTCTCACCCCATTGCCACCTTTTTTCCATCAACTTCATGCGAGCATGCAAAACCAAGAGCCAAAAACCTAGAAACCACTAAGATTCGTCAAAATTCAAGCCTAAAACAAGAGTTAGTATACCACATGAAATAAAACTCAACCTTAGGAGAAATTAATGTGCATTCTTAAGAACGCTTGTGCATTCCTATTGAGGAGCCAGTGTGGCATCATGGGTGGCGGTGCGGGGTTTGTCGAGCATGTCACATCAGGAGCACATGCATGTTCTTATGAACGCACACGCATTCCTGCATGAATGCATTCGTCCTCACCCTGTTGCCACTTTTTTCCATCAAATTTGTGGGAGTGCCCAAAACCAAGAGCCACAAACCTAGAAACCACTAAGATTCACTGATATTCGAACCTAAAATGAGAGTTAGTATACCACATGAAATAAAACTCAACCTCAGGAGAAATTGATGAGTCTGCTCCCACATTAACCTCTGGTTGTGTGAGAGTACCACGGGTTGAATGCTCATGATCATCACGAATTGTAATTAACCTTACCATGCATATTGACATGCCAAGTTTCTATCATGCAAGGCCATTTCATAACCATGGTTTAATACTTAGGGGATGGGGAAGAATTCAATAATAGCTCCCCACTTTTTTATCTTAATTTTCTACAATCCAAAAGAATGGCCTTATTGTCCAAACGATCTGCTTGATGGTTGAGCAACCTTAGTATGTGGAAAAACTCAACACCCTCAAACTAGATGACTTCCTTTCTAATTCTCTTAACCTTGTTAAATTTTCATCACTCGGAGAGGAGGCTCTTAGCATCATCTTGATGGTTGATGCTAAGTCCCCTATTATAATAAGTTTTTTAATATGATTTTAATTAATAATCCTTAACCCCTAGAATAATGCCAATGATTCTTTTTATTTGTTTGAATCTCTACACAATCCCCACTAAACAGTGTTTTCTTGGTTTCCTTTGGGGTATTGCGAATTATCCCCCCAACACTTTCCACCTCTCACACTTACCCTTTATTAAAATGTAAAAGCAACAAAATTTACAATATAAACATTCTTACATAAAATTAGATTTTTGGAGAGTTGTAGTGGGTTTGTGCATATTCACGTGTCTATGTTGAGATAGACCTTATTTAGGGTCTTTCAGAAAAAAAATGATTCTCCAATGGAAAAACTTCAACATGGAAACACCTTGGATTATGAGAATATAATGTTTAGGTGGAGGATGTCATATTCTAGGACATTTACAAGGTACTTTTCCCCATGCTCAAGCTCATCCTCCCAAGAAACTAATAGTGGCATTGATTAGAATGATGTAAATCAACAATCTAATTTGCCAATTGGGAAATCCCCTCACTTCTCAGGGGATAGAATAGAAGGATTGGATATAGGGCTTTCCTTATCAAGGAAGGTAGTGGTAGCTAAAGTCCCTCTAGGTGGAATGAAAATACATTATGAAATTGTTACCTATAATTTAGATAAGGACTGGGTTTCTTCTAAGAACCATGATCTCCCACCTTCCAACTCACAATTAGTTATAGTCTCCTTCTAAGACGAGGTGGAAAAAGGTTAAAAATAAGAAAGGGAAAAATGGAAATATTGAAGTTCATGAAATGACATATGCATTTATTATGAAATTTTAATCTTGTCAGTGCAGTATGCACCTACACTCTTGTAAATGTGGTGTGTATTTATATTTACTTTTCTCTGTATCATGATTTGAATACCTGAAAATAAATTTTCATTTTCATTTTGTAATCGAATAAAAATTCTAAATTTTTTTTTAGAAAAAAAATACATCAAAATCATTAATACTAATATTTTGTTGATAACAAAGTGGAAAAATCATTGTCTTAAATAAAAAATTATTTTCACAACTTCATTATGTGGGTGAAGTGCAAAAAAACTATTTTCGCATCTTCATTATGTGAGTGAAATGCAATTAAGTTGTACCTAAACTTGATGAACTGCGTACTTAGAGTTTAGAGATTGGTGGAATCTATGAGACTATTGCATATTATGATGAGTAATTATAATACTTACAGGGAATTGAAATGGTCTTCGCTTATTGCATATTATGATGAGTAATTATAATACATATAGGTAATTGAAATGATTTTCGCTTATTTGTAGATTTCTTGGAATATTTCAATTTTAATGGTCAAATATAGCGAATGTTTGTAGAACACCATGATATTTAAACCAAATAAATGTAATGAAGACATTACCACACCACACTTTCTAGAAAGACACACATTAGTGAAACAACAACTCAGTGGAAATAATATTTCAAATAATATTTCCTTGGATATAAGAACATCTTTCAGTGGGATATGATGACCTTAGTACGAGACATTAGATTTGCATGGTATCTTTAATGAGTAATAGATTCACGAGGTATGATTAATTGATTATGTAGATTATTGTAAATAGATAATGCAAATAATAGTTTAATTTTGGTATCAGGTTGGTTATCTTGTTGTAAAAATAATTAAATAATTGGTTGTGATGATGATTCAAAATTAAAATGATAATGTTGATGGATGTCTCAAATAAAAATTAATGATTATAGATGTTTTATATTTTATTCCAAATAGTCTGGAACATGGATGTTGGGATGTTTGAATGATGATATTTATTCTTGTATCAAATGATTTAGTTAGATTGAGGAATTTTAATTAATAATGTTGGATCATCTTTTTAACTATAAAATGTGAATTCTTGATGTTGGTTTATGGACGATTTTCTGTGTAGTGGATTAGGAATACTTGCTTGATGTTTGTTAATGATTCACTTGATTTCAAATTATGATTTATGAAGATCAATACTTAATTGATAAACCATGCTAAATTATGTGTTGATGCTCTAGTTGTGGGTTGTATCATTGATTCTCATTAAGTGATGTTTGATCCCCTAAGAGAATTGATTATTGAATTTTTTTTTTGTTTTAGTTGTGTATTTGAAGTGATTATGAATGTTGATGCCTAAATATTTACTCGATTATTAATGGTGTATTGATCATTGTAGCTAATTGTTTATAGAATTGGATGTATAGTTGTTTGATCCTTATGGTTGAAGAGGATATACTATCTAGAATGTGTTTGTTAATTGTGGATTATCGCAATACATAAATTTGGATTGTTGTTGTCGAATATTATGATTGGGTGCACTTTAGAAATTAAGACCTTGAAATAAATTGGAATGATTGACATTGGAGTATTCAATAACCATATGGATGACATATTAAATGTTTGTTGGATGTTACAAATATAGAATATTGAGGGAATTCTAAGCACAGTCTGGTCTTCAAATCACTTCAATGTGATTTTAATAATGCAAGTATGTTGGTAGATGGAACTCCTTATTCTTGTAGTGACAATTGGTAGATGATAGTAGTTCTATGATATTGTATGGTGTAAGTTGAATGACCAAAGATGATGATTGTTTTCATTACTATTTAGTTGATACTTGTATGTTCTTTGTGTTTGAGAATGCGGTGACTAGTTGCATTACTAGTTAATTGACACTTGTCTATGGATGCTCAATTATTTGTGTTCAAGAATATGGTGATTGGTTGAATTACTATATGATTGACACTTGTATGTGGATGTTCAATTCTCTTTGTCCAAGAATATGGTGATTGGTTGTGCTACTATCGAATGGACACTTGTCTATGGATGCTCAATTGTTTTTGTTCAATAATATGGTGATTGGTTGAGTTACTATCTAATTTGCACTTCCATGTTGATGTTTGATCTTTGTGTTTGATAACATTTATTGGGAAATTAAATTGCAATGGGTTGATGACAAAATTGATTAATCGATTCTCTACTTTTGTGGAGATAATAGTGTGTGTATTAGTGGATATGTAATTCTTGTTGAATTCAACTAGTGGTTTTGATTACTATGTTTATCATTAAGGGATGAAAAAAGATATGTGTTGGTTTTGGCTATATGTATTTCTATGACTAAATGGATAAATGGAAAAATATGATGTTATTTGGAGGAAATAATCTTTTTTCCATATTTATGTTTCTAGGGATCCACACTGACTTAGGTCAAATGTTGGGAGAATCCTAGATGAATGTTAATCATTTGATGGGAATCATACCTAAAGGAAAGGAATTTTTCTTAGTGAGGATATCCAACCTAGAACTAGTAGCTTATGAGATTGGTAAGAGAAATATTGATCTATAGCACTTGAAATCCAATTTCTAAGTTGATTTTGGATTAAATTAGTAATGGTGATGAGTTCAACTCACCAAATACTTATTTTTTTTACCTCGATATTTTTACCCCTAACCCCAATTTCACATCAAGCATATTTAATTATAGTATGAAACCTTAGAAAGGGAGATGGAACAGACAAAATATTTTCTTGGAAAGGAGTTGTTACCTTCTAGGGATAATAGAAAATAGGAAGACGTCCTTGAGTGAGAGGGTCAGATACTTTCTAATTATTCCCTGAAGGCATAGGAATCATGATGGATTTGTGTTTTTTGGGAGCAATCAGAAAACTAATCCAACTTTGTTTGAGTGGTTAGACCAGATTAGGGGTGTACCTAACCTAAAGGGGGTGCTAAAGCCCATTTTTTGACCCTATAAATTGATTGGACCCCTGGACAATGGAGGTATTACAGTACTAGAGTGGAAATGTACATGCAGAAGAAATCCATACATGGAGGTACTATGGTTCAAGGAGCTAGAGTGGAAGTGTTCTTGCACACCATGACTCTAAGAGAGGTATGAGGGTGTTGTACTTGTAGAGGTCTCTCCACCACACAATAGTTGTTTAAATTGGATATCTAACTCATTGTTGTGATTTTTTGGGTAGAGTGAGTTGATCTATGTAGACCACTTAAGGAGTGTTGCCCTAAATTCTAATGCATATTGAGCATTGCTAGAGAGGAATCACTTGGTTTTAGGTTCTATAATGATTTGGTGGAAAATCTCTCATGGGGTGTGATTTTCCCACATTGAAAGTTTTGCTTTGGAGCATTGAGTTGCACTAATATCTAGTCTTTATGAAAGTGTGGAAATTCAAGTATGTGATAAATCCACTCCTAAATTATATTTTGTTTTTATATCTACTCCATATTAGGTTGAATTATTACATAAGTGTGTTACAAAATCTTTAAATAACCATTCATATTAAAAATAATAATAATAAATAAATAAATAAATTCCAAGAAAAGAAGAAAAATACACATAACTATAAACTCCAAAAATATAAATATTGTCAATAAAAATTGAACACAAAATTAAACAAAAAAATAAAAATAAAAAAAAAATAAAAAAATAAAAAAAACAAAAAAAAATATTATTATAATTTTACACACAAAAGTCACTTCCCCTTTAACAAAATTATTATTAGGCTACTTGTAAAGCTTTTACCATAATAACCAAACCTCTCTCCAAATGAATGTATCTAGATATTTAGATAGACTCTATTTTTTATAAGTTTTAATTTCAAAGATTTTATAATAATATTGAGAAAATTTCAAACATTAATATTAATTTCAAACATTAATATTAATTTCAAACATTAATATTAATATTAGAAAATTTATAATAATGAAATATTAATAATGTTTTTTTTTATATAAAATTAGTAATAAAAAAATTATTTAAAAAAGAAATTCCACTTTTCACTATTTCAATTAAAATTAAAAAATCTTATATACATTTTCTATCTTAAAATAAAGTTAATTTTACATACAACTTATAAATATTGAGAAGTGACTCATAAAGATATAGATAATTTTGAGCATTAAATTTCTTTGATTTAAATTAAATTTAAATATATTTTAATTAAAAATAAAAAAATCTTATGTAAATTTTCTGATTTTTTGATATGAAGTTAATTTTACTTATAAAAAATTCCAAAGTTAGATTAATTTACAATACAAGGGTGGAATTTGGAGAAAACCCTAGCAATGTGCTCATGCGAGCCTCCGCCTGATCGACACAGTACACGCCGCGGCTACGAAATCCTAAAGCTTCAGCGTGAATCCTTACTGTCTCTGATCCGCAGCCATGGGCACTGAAGAGGGGGGGAAACCCCCCTCATATAGTAACATAACAACCAATGACAGATCTGGGACGAGGAAAAAACTACCAGCATTTGAGCCACCACATCAAATTCGGGAACAGCTACTCGCCAAGGAGCAGGGCTTTCGACAGGAAATGGAAACGGAAGCTAGCACGTCTCAACCCAAAGCACCCCGTGGCTGGCAACCTGGGAAATGCATCCCGCAAATGGAAAAAGCGCCCAGGTATCTCATAAGCTCAGCCAGGGTGGGGGAGCACACACAGTTCATGCAAGAACATGCCCTCATTGGCAAATTTTTGGGACTCTGGCCATCAGAAAGGGATCTGAACAAATGGATCAAACATTGGTGGAATCCCAAAGGAGACTATGAGGTCCAGATCAGCTCAAAAGGCTTCTTCACCATCATATTATACAACCTAGAAGACAAAGATCGCATCTTTGAGAATGGCCCTTACTTCTTCAACTCAGCAGGGCTATTCCTAAGGTAATAGACAGAGCACTTCAGCCCGAATAAGGAGGACTTTACAATGGCACCCGTCTGGATCCGCCTATACTCCCTCCCGCAAGAGTTCTGGCTGGAGGAGATTCTCATGGGAATAGGAAATACAATCGGTCAATACGTGAAAGCCTTTGAAGCCACAAAGCAACGCAAATACACTTCATATGTCCGTATATGTGTCTACATGAACATAGCTAAAGCCTTACCAGGAGCGGTAATACTGGAGTACCAGGACGAGGACTGGTCACAAACCCTTGACTATGAGCATATCCCGTTCAGATGCAGAAAATGTCACGAACACGGCCATTTGCTTCAGGACTTCCCCCTAAATCAGCAAGCTCCCAAGGTCAGCCAGAATCTGCAGAAAGATGGTTTCACTACGATTCAGACGAGGAATAAAAATCCCACTCGAAAACAAACAGCTGACCCCAGACCCAGGATCCAAACCAGGAATGCTTATGATATACTAAGCCAGTTACTTGAGGATGAGGAAATCCAAGATCCACATGCTAGTTCGCAGAAAGGCAAAGCCCAGAACCCCGCATCCTCCCCCTCCGATCCGAATAAGGAAATCAATGCAGAAGAAAAAGGGGATGCAGATGGAGATACTCTAATGCAAATGGATGCCCAAGACCTGGCAGGCATCGATCTGGAGAAACTGGAGGAAGCCCTCAATCAGAAAGACCTGCAAGGCCTTCCAGAAGAACAACTTAGAAAGGTGCACAAGGTCTTCCTTGATTCAACAACGGGATCCACAGCGCGCCTTGGCATTGCCATAGAATCAAGCTCTAGCTCTAAGAAAATACCACGCGAGAATAAAAGAAGGGGAAGGAAACCAGTACATCAGCTGATTAAAGAAGCTGGACATCTGATGATCAACTCAGGACAAATACAGAAGCTCTCGGAGGGATACCTCCACCCACACCCCTCCTCTTAATGATGAAGATTATCACTTGGAACATCAGAGGACTCAACGGACGATCCAAGCAAAGGATCCTCAGGGATTGCGTCAAGGAGGAAAGCCCATCCATTCTAATGTTACAGGAAACTAAATGTGCAGGAATGGAAGTTGAAACCATCTTCCAACATATATGGAAAGGCTGCAAATACGTCCATACGGACTCCGTGGGGGCATCGGGAGGTCTAGCAATATTGTGGAATCCTAACCACACTAACTTAGTGGACCCTTATCCACAACAGGTACCTTGTCAGCTCACTTTGAAGTCATAGGCTCGAATTAGGAGGGGACCATCACCAATGTCTACAGCCCACAAGGACAACAGGAAAAAAACAAATTTTTGGAAAAGCTAACCCAAGTTAAAGCATTGGTAAACACGCCCAACTAGATCCTAGGAGGTGACTTCAATATGATCATGTCACTAGAGGAAAAAATAGGCGGAGGCAAACGACTAGAGAAAGATAGCGGTAAGTTCAAAAGCCTCCCTGAACAGTTAAAGTTAGTAGACATAGAGAATAGCAATGGCACTTTCACCTGGTCTAATCGCAGATCAGGTAGTCAGCATGTAGCATGCAGACTCGATCGCTTTCTCGTAACAGAATATTTGATTGAGAGAGACCTCTGTATAGAAAGCTTGATCCTCCCCAAAATGGGTTCTGATCACTGGCCAATTGCCCTCCAGATAGCAATAGAAACAACACTGAAATTTAAACCTTTCATATTTGAGAAATTCTGGCTCACACACCCAGATTTCCAGCAATTGGCACAAATATGGTGGAATCAGTGTAAGACAGATCAGGGCACCAAGATGTACAGATTTCAACAAAGGCTCAAAAACTTCAAGCAAAGGCTCAAACACTGGAACAAAAACACCTTCGGCAACATTTTCCAAGGCATCAAAGACGCAGAGTACAGACTGGCCGAGATACAAAAAATCTTTATATCGGGAGCTCGCACTGCTGAGCTCATGGAGGAAGAGGAGCAGCTACAAATGCAACTGGAGCAAAGAAGGAAGCAAGAAGAAATCCTATGGAGGCAAAAATCCAGGGTGCAATGGCTCAAAGAAGGGAAAAAGAATACTAAATTCTTCCACAGAACTATGATACACCGAAGACACATCAACAGAATAACACATCTGGAAGATGAGCAGGGCCAACTGATAAGAGAACATGCACACATTGAAGCGGAGCTCAACAGATACTACCAGACCCTCCTCACGGAAAGCAAAGAGGACAGAAGTGAAGCCATCACCCGAGTTACCAGCCATATTCCCAAGCTAATCACACCAGAATAGAATGTTGCTCTTAAAAGGCCAATATCCAAGGAAGAGGTGGACCAGGCTGTAAAAGATATGCCCCCAGGAAAATCCCCAGGCCCCGGTGGTTTCACTATAGACTTCTTCCATCACTGTTGGGACATCATAAGTAAGGATGTATGGGAGGTCGTCGAGGAATCAAGAACATCGGGACAAGTTCTCCAAGATTTCAATGCCACCTTCCTCACTCTCATCCCAAAGGAAGAAAGAGTCACAAACCCCAAACAGTGCAGACCCATTGCCTTATGCAATGTCATCTACAAGATCATTACCAAAGTGATTGCAAATCGACTCAAGCCAATTCTGCCATTTGTCATTTCCAAAGAACAAGCTGGATATGTTGAAGGAAGACAAATCATGGATAGCGTCATACTGACACATGAGGTGATCATCTCTCTCAAATCCATGAAAACCCCAGGTATGTTAATCAAACTCGATCTCTCAAAATCTTTTGATAAAGCCAGTTGGCAGTACCTCAGAGCTATCCTAAACTCCTTTGGCTTTGATCAAGATTGGGTAAACTAGATTTTGAACCTCACCTCTTCATATTTCTTCTCAATCCTAGTCAATGGAGTCCCCTCGCATCCCTTCTTAGCATCCAAAGGCATAAGGCAAGGGGATCCACTTTCACCCTTTCTTTTTGTCCTAATGGCAAAAGGCCTGGGTCGCTACATCAAATCAGCGGTGCTGGAAGGCGCCCTCAAAGGCCTACCCCTGCATAATATTAGGCATGCCCCATCACATAGCCAATTTGTCAATGACACCCTACTCATGAACTCCCCTACGGCACGCGAAGCCCTTAAGCTCAACTCCATCCTCTCTGACTTCATTGAAGCCTCGAGCATGACTCTGAACCTAGATAAATCCAAGCTTTTCTTTTTCAACACTCCCGCTGCAGTTCAGCTGTACATTTCCAAAATTCTGGGCATCCCCAGGAGCTCCCTTCCATCCAACTACTTGGGTATTCCTCTCACAGGTTCGCCAGCCAAATCCATTTCTTGGGACAACCTCCTCCTCTCTATCTCTAACAGAAAAGCTAATTGGAACTTTAGACCTTTAAACATTGCAGCTAGATTAGTCCTGTTAAAATAAGTTCTTCAAACCCTACCCACTTATCTCTTCACTGCCTTAGCTACTCCCAAGCATATCATTAGAGCGATCAGGAACATCCAAAGGAACTTCCTCTGGCAAGGTCTGCGAGCCAAAAAGAAATGGGCTCTGGTGTGCTGGGATAAGGTATGTACACCAAAAAGCAGGGGAGGCCTAGGGCTTCAGGACCCAGGAAAGCTCAACCAGATAATGGGGGCCAAGATATGGTGGAGGTGGATGAAAACACCAGATGCAGTATGGGCAAAAATCTGGAAGAACAAATACGCTCCCTCCATGCAGCCAGATCAGCTGATCAGACACAATGTTAAAATCTAGGGTTTGAACATTTGGAACACAGCTTGGCAAAACAAAGACATAATACAGAAACACACTTTCTGGGAAATACGCAATGGAGACAGTGCAAGGTTCTGGCAAGATTCGTGGCAACAACTCAAACCTCTAAAGGACCTAGCAGAGCTCATACCCCTTCAACTAGCCCTTAATCAAGCCCCTTCACTGAAGGTAAAGGATCTTTGGAAACCTACAGATGCGGGTTAGACTTGGCGGCAATGGAAGACCTCCAACCACGAGCTAGGAACCCCTCCTGACTTAAACTTGTCTGCCTGGCATCATGAAGCAGGATGCAGGAAAATCCCCATGAAGGAGGGGCCAGACATTCTCAGATGGGGACAATCAACTTCAGGAAACTTCTCGGTAAAGGAAGCCTACCGCATACAAGGCAACTACCACATTCAGGAAGCGGATAACATCTGGAGCAAGATTTGGAGCAAAGCACTCTGGCCTAAGGTCTCTACTTTCCTCTGGTTAATCATCCATAACAGAATTCTAACTTGGGATAATCTCAGAAAGAGGGGGTTCATTGGGCCATCCATGTGTGTTTTATGTCAATCTCAAGAAGAAACCAAGGAGCATATTTTCAATGGTTGTCATTATAGTCAAGCTATCTGGGACTAGGGGGCGCAAATCATGCGTAGATCCAATCAAAACAGAGGCAGCATCAGGGACACTATTGAAAATTGGGACTTAATCACTTATAACAATCCCATTCTGAACTACATTTGGCAACTCCTCCCAGGATTTATTTTATGGCAGATATGGAAGGAGAGAAACAAACGCATCTTCCACTCCAAGGACTCCCCTGCAGAGTCAACCTGGGACAGAGTTGCCACACTCATCAAAGAAACAATCAGAAGTAAGCACTGGCAACCCCGGGACAAGGATTGTAACCGGGAGGAGTCACTAACCNCCAAAGTTGGCAACTTAATTTAAAAGACTAAGTGGCAATCGCTCCCAAGAATCGATTCCCCAACCCAACCACCTGGAACCCCCCTCCAACTGGATTCATAAAAATTAACTTTGATGGAGCTTCAAAAGGTAATCCCGGACCTGCAGGATATGGAGCTGCAATCAGGAGCTCCAAAGGGGAAATTCTATCGTTGACTGCAGGGTATTTGGGAGAGACCACAAACAATGTAGCATAATTAACGGGCCTACTACAAGGCCTTAGACATGCGGTAACCCTGGCCAGCCATAAAGTCATTCTGGAAGGGGACTCACAAATTGTCATCCAGCTAATCACTAAGATCTTGCATGGGGGAAATCCACAAAAAATCTCTCCCAGCTAGCGCCTTGCAAGATTGCTCGAAGACTTCAAAAACCTACTTGGGCACAACATCAGCATCATCCCCTCCCACGTCAAAAGGGAGGCAAATGGAGTGGCTAATTACCTAGCAAATGAGGGAGTACAAAGAGAAACGGAACAAATAATCTGGGACGCCAGAAGCACTGGAGCCTCTGATCTATACAAACATTGTCAACTCCTAGCCAGCAAGGATTTTCCAGCCCCGGATGGGGTGACACGCGGTAAGTGCGAGGCACATTTAGGCGAGCAGGGAGAGGCCATTTATAATGGCTCTCACCACACACTTTGTTATTTATGAAGGTCCCTACCTCCGTCGGCCTCCATTTATTGATGGGGCCTCTCACGAGTGAGTACAGGCCGACCAGCCAGAGCATTAAGCTCTCGGCTTTAATGGCAGCAACCGTAATTTATGCCTTCACTCGCCTTACCGGAATTCTTAGTGTGCATTTGAATATTGCTGAGCAGAGGGGTAGCAGCAGTGTTCTCGGCGCCCTGGCATTGATCCTTGCTCTTGCTATGCCGCGGAGGAGGGGGAGGCCTCGCAGGGGGGTCGGCTGGTATGCAGCTGACTCCAGGAGGAAGCGACACAGGAGATTTGAATGGGCTGTGATCATGGCCAAGAAAAGGCGACGTCGGGTGACCACGGCTGCGAGCTCGCCCCCCAGAACCTTTGTCGAAGAATTCCCGAACATGGAGCTCCCACCGGACTTTTCAGAGAGTAGGATGTTTATTGTTCCATATAATTGGAACCCCCCGACATGTATTGAAGAAGTAGAGGCACAGCCCCGCTCAAGAGACACTTCAGGTCCCTGCGAAGCTCCTAACGAAGAGCCCACCACTTGTTTGGTAGAGGAGGATCCACTGGAAGACACCACAAACTCGCAGTTGAACAAGGAGTAGCCGGGACATCGGGAAATGGATGCCAAGCCGAAGACGCCGCCCTCACCACCACTCCTGTACCCGGAGCATCTGCAGCTGATTTTTGAGGTTCAAAGCTTGGTGGATGATCAAATTTTCAAAGCAGACTGCATTAGCCAATGCTTGGACATGCTCTATGCGGCCTATTCCAGTGCCACTCCTCGACGACAATGTCCAACCTGTGCTCAGCCTTATGTCATCCCAGCCAGCAGCGGAAAAGTGACGGACGCTTCCGAGGACTTCAGGGAATAGATTCTTCTGTCTCGCATGATTTCCAACTCTTTTTTTGTCGTAGTTTACCAGAGTTGTAGCTCTTTAGTTGTTAGCATGGTTAGCATTAGAACATACCTCACTAAATTGTTGTTGATTATGGATGTATACCCTGGTTTCCTTCGGGCAGGGTGGTGCAATGAACTCTTTGATTTTGCATGCAACTGTGGGCAGGCCAGCTGTCTTGGTTTCCTGCATAGGCAGGATAGCTGGCACCTACGTGTCATGTGTATTCCTTTTTTTGAAGTTATAATATAATAGGTCTCCCCTTTTACTTAAAAAAAAGAATTACTTATAATAAATTAAAATGAAGTTAATTTTACTTAAAACTTATAAATAAATATTGAGAAGTGACTCATAAAGACCTAAGCATTAATTTTTTGATTTAAATTAAATTTAAATATATATTTTTTTATTTAAATTAAATTTAAATATAAGTTAATGGAATTGTTTTTTAATTTATTATTCTCATAAAAAATTTATGATCCAGCTTTGCATTTTAAAATTTTATTTTTATTAATATCAATTATATTAGCTCAGATGTATCTTAATATTTGTCTAATAAATTTAACTTTATATTTTAAAATATTATTTTTATTAATATCAATTACAATAGGCCAGATGTATCTTAATAGTTATCTAATAAATTAAACTAATAATATATAAAATACATCGTTTCCCTTTTATTAAATATTATTTCAATTAATTACCCTAAAAAAATTCATTAAATGAATTATTATTTAAATTAGTTG
>JASDQU011246635.1:7512-17955 GCA_032191745.1 Picea mariana | reverse complement strand
CCTCATGAAAGTAGTTGGATCATTTGTCAAGCCAAAGGGCATGACCAACCATTCGAAAATACCTTCCTTTGACTTGAAGGTGGTATTCCATACATATTTTTTTTCTATCGAGACTTAGTGGTAGCCAGACTTCAGATCAATCTTACTGAAGTATTTGGCCCCCATGAGCTAATCAAGTAGGTCGTCGATTTAGGGAATCGGGTACCGTTTTATGACTGTGATTTTATTTAGGGCCCAGTAATCAATGCAGAGTCGCCAAGTTCCATCTTTCTTTTGTACCAATGCGATTGGGCTCCCGCAAGGTGAAGAGATGGGATGGATGTGCCCCTTGTGGAGTAGTTCTTGGATTTTTCACTTGATCTCCTCATTCTCTAACAAATATTTATGGTAGAATGGACCATTGGGAAGTGATGCGTTGGGGGTCAGATCGATGGGTTGCTTGACCTAACAGTGTATAGGTACCCAGATAGGTGAGGAGAAGATATATGTGTATGCTTCCATGACCTTATCCCTTGATTTTTTTATGTGGATAGGTCGACCGCGCAGACCTTGGATGTGGCTTCGATTTTTTCACTCATTCTGAGAGTTTATCATGAAGAAGACAAACTTCCTCGTATGAGAGATGAACTTCCTTCATTTCTTGGTAGAGATCAAGGAAATAACACTAGGTGGGATTGCCTCCGGTATCCTGTACAATTTATTGTTCAAAGTAATAATAACACTTCGAGTCCTAGACTCATATACAACATGGTGTTTCCATAAATATGGTTGGCCCAAAATAACATTACAAAATTCGAGAGGGGAAACATCACACAATACCTCGTCTTTGAAGGGATTGATGTCTTATGACAGGTGGCATTGTTGGCTTACGCGGATGTTTCTTCCTTAGCGGAGCCATTCGATGGTGTAGGGTCGCAGGTGTGGCGTTTTCAGTAGGGAGAGTCTCTTGACAACCTCTGTTGAGATGAAGTTCTTCTGGCTACCACTATCAACTATGAAGTGCAGCGGGGTACCCTTCACCCACATCTGTGAATGAAAAATGTGCTCACCTTCCTCTAGCTTGTCTGGTTCACAGGGTTGGAGCTTGGTGGTAGAAACGGTAGAACTGGGGCCTACATCAATGATCCATCTTCACCTTTCTAGTTCTGAATCAGAGTCAGAACCTGCATCTGATTTAGAGTCTTTTACCTCAGCCACCAATGTCTTCTTTGAGTAGAAATTAATAGTGTTATGCCAGGGAATCTTATGGAAGTTGCACCACTTCCAGGTATCTTTCTTTGTCTTTTTGGTGTCCTTCTTTTCTTGCGACTTGGACTGGTTTTCCTGAGGCGATTCGTCTTTTCTTTGTCCTTTATTCTACAGGTTGGGGCCGCCCTTTCCTGGATTTTTCTATAAGGGGTTCCCAGACCCAAATTGTCGTGTATTTTGTTTGAGCTTCTACTCGATTTTGACAACATATCGGTAGGTCGTGCCCAAGGATGAGATGTCTAGAAACTCCATTTCAGCCTGGATATATCTATGCATACCACCACGATACTTGAGCACCAGATGTTGCTCAAAATATTTGATACCCATCTTGGTGCGCAAGGTATGGAATATATTTTTGAACTCGGTCACTGCTTGGTCTCTTTCTTGTCGTAGTGTGGTCCATTTTGTATACAGGTCGTCATAACTTCCAACAGGGTAGTATTGTTCCTTAATATCATCCCTGAAGGACTCTCAGGTGACTGTGACTGTAAATAATGAGGGTTCCTATGTTTCCTTCTGCTCAAAGAAATTTTCCCACCAATATTTGACATGGGGAACGGATTTGATCAGCGCAAAAGTAATATTTTCTCTATTCAAGAAGTTATGGACAGAGAAATACCCTTCTAGCAAATTAAACCATTTGTCTAAAACATTTGCGTCTATCTGACCTTCAAATATAGGAATATCGAAGTTGATGTGTACCTTGAAGGGGGCAGCGCCTCTGTTTGAGGAAGATGTGTCGCATGTTGGCAGTCGCTGAAGGATTTTCACAAAACTATCCATCATCTTGTTCCTTTTTTGTGTGAGGACTTCCTCAAGCAACATTTTGAAGGGATCTTCTATCCCGTCATATTTATTTTCTCCCTCCATGAGAGGTTTCTTGGGCATGCGATAACTTTTTTCTTCAAGATAAACAAGCTCGAGACCCAATTCTTTGTACCCTAGCCTTGTTGGGGACATGCATTAAGAACAACAAGGAGAAGACCGCTCTCATACCACCGATCTGCATTTTATGAGAAGAAAGAAATGAATACAGATTATTATCAAAATATGCTTAACATAGAATAACAAATATATAGTAAAATTGGTTTATATTCAATAAGGAAATAAGATAAAACTGTAAAATGCAGCGGAAAAACAAGCTTGCTAGAATGTTGGCAGCTTATCTCTGAGAAGAGATGTGATGACTACGCTCATTCGCCATAATATGATTACAATGAGGCTCTCAAGGTCTTTTTTCACAATAAACAGGAATGTCAAAAACCCTAGATATCCAAAAACCTAACCTAAGGAGATGAAGCGCCAAAATTCATGTGGGCCCGTTTGGGTAAGTTAGTACATCAACTTCCTAGGGTCATACTGTTTGCATATGATGTCCATTTTAGGCACACGATAGCCCGTTGAAAATATTTATCCGAGGACTACACATGTTGTGTGCCCTAAAAATGTTGTTTATGGCCTCAAAATGGCCCCGGAAGTCAGGGACCCGAAAACTAGGAAAAAATTGTTGACCTAGAAAACTATCAAAATGAGCCAGTTGGAATAGGTGGGGGGGCACCAACATCCATCAGGATCATAATTGACAATCATTTTAGCATAGGTTCCTCAATACACAAATGAAAAAAGATCTTCCTTCAGGAAAATCTCGAAATAAAGCTTCCTCTTCTATTAATCATATGCACACTTATAGTACATGAATTTACATAAGGCTTTAATGCCTTCTAGGGAAGAATTTACATTCAAAATGCCTTCTCTCTCTCTTGTCCTAATTCCTCAGTCAATTGCCCACACCCTTTTTCCTTCAATTCTTACAATCGTTATACAAAAAAGGATCCTGAACTAGAATTAGTTCAGATCCTAAATAATCTCAACAATACTCCTAATCAACCTCCTAGGATCTCTAGATCCACAAATCACTCAATCATTCCCCATATTTAGTATTCATCGATCCTAATAATATCTCACTATACTAAGATATCTCACTCCTCTCATGTTCTCATACATTTGAGAACATTTACAATCAAATCCTCACTTTCATTATCAAACCCCTATCCTATGTCTCTCTTCTAGAATTCACTAAAACATAGGAAAATACAATAAAACCAACTTATAAAACCAACTTCCTAGCAAATGAAAGACCCCCTAGGTCTCTACCAAATGTATAAGGTTTTGGAAGCAGGATGCTCCTGCATCAAAAAATCAAAACTTGAATTTTGTATTGTTTGAAAAATTAAAAATTGAAATAAATATATTCTTACTTTGATGGAACTTCTAAGGGAAATTCCAACAAAATAACTTGCAACATCTATGTGTTGTGGAATGACACTTGTGATGTTGGCATTACCAACATGGATGACATTCCCAACCTTAACTAGTGCAACCATCATGGTCTTCACCTCTTCCACTCCAGCCTTTCATTTTCTAAACATATAAACTTACATTAATCATTATTTTTACATTCTCCTTGAAATAAGTGTCAATATAGGAAGGAAATGGAAATTCTAAAAGAGTTTTTTCTAGATCCTAGTCACAATTAATGAAATTTTTATTATGTATTAGGTTTTCATTCATAAAGTAACAATCCAAATTTTACTAGCCAAGTTGTTAACATGGAAAACAAAGATTGATATCTTAAAAGAAACAAGGAAACCATCATAAAGCTCATGGGCAATTAATAACTCATGGACAATTAATACACTTACAAAAAGAAGTGACAAATGATAGCAAAATAACCGTGCATGCTAATGCAACAATAAAATATGTTTGTTTATTGTGAATATATTGATGCATCTATACCCATGTTAGATACAATCGATACATCAAAGATGGGGACAAAGTCCTATAACATCTACATAGAGACTTTTGTTTGTTTTATTCATTGAGTTCTATTAATATTTTTGTTTTTTTAAATATTAGTATAAAATTATTTTAATTTAATATTCTTTTAACCTTAAAAAATTAATTATTTTCTTCACCAACCAAATATACTACTTACATTTCCTTTTGAGATGATTCATAAAGTTTGTGGTAGAGCACAAAATCATAAAATCATATAAATCAAATTGTGTATATTAAAATTCATTATTATTAATGTTTTTTTTTCATATTTAATAATTTAAATTTAATGAATTATAATTATTAATTGATAAAAATTATTAAATATAACTATTATAAATTTGATTATGAACAATTATTATAACTTTATCGTTAAAATAAATGAAAAATAACATATCATAAGAGTAATTGGTCAAATTAATTTTTTCATTCATTAACCAAATGCAATATTTGCATACATTTTAATACAAAAACAACAAAATACAATACTTAACATATTTTTTAATAGAAGATCAACTAATACTTGAATATTTTTTTAATAGAAGATTCATAAAGTTGGTAATAGAGTTAAAAAATGTAAAATCATGTCATTGAAAGTGTATAAATCAAAATTTATTATTATTCTTTATATCTAATAATTTAAACTTAATTAAATAAATTTAATATATTATAGTAGTTGAATAACATAAATTAATAAAATCTTTGGAAAATTTAAAAAATAATAAAATATAATGATTGTGATTTTAGTAAACAATTATATCATAACCTTGTCCTGTAATCTTGGATTAATAAAATAACATTATTATTATTCTAGTGAATAATTATATATTAATGCTAGTGAATAATTATATCATAATTATTATTACAATATATGAAAAAGACATAATTATTCAAATCGCAATCATTTCACTCATCATATTTATGGACTTTTCTTTGTAAACATGTTTAATCAACATATTGTATATTGTTAGACAACAAACCATTCACCTTGAAGAAGAGTTAAACATTATATAGAAACTCTCAATTTAAATGAGTGATACATCTCAAATTTAATTTAAAAACAAATAAATCATTAATAATGTTAATCATTAGCATACTCATAATACATATTGTAAATTAAACAATAACAACATCAACATGATATGAAAAAACATAATATACATAAACAATATACATATCAATAAACATGTCAAATATACATCTCATCAAAATCAATAAAAATGCCATATATACATCTCAAGTCAAATAGATGGAAATCAATATGCATGTCAAGTACCACTACTAGCTAGTTCCACCAATAGAGATAGAGGCATCATTGCATCTGCTACAAGAGGTAGAGAGTCTATCACTACCCATGTTAGATAACAATGACAAAATTAGATTTAGATATATCTCTCCACTAGGATCATGTGGAGGAGGAGGATTGGTTGATGATGCAGCTGGTGACATATGTGGAGGAGGAGGATTGGTTGATGATGCAGCTGGTGACATATGTGGAGGAGGACAAGGAGGAGGGGGATGGATAGATGGTGTAGTTGGTGACACATGTAGAGGAGTAGGATGAGGACAAGGTGGTGGATGGTATGTTGGTTGGTCTAGTGGAGGACCAAATGGTGGAGAATAATCTAGTCGAGGATCAGGAGCATCATCCTCAGAACATGAGTTAGATGAAGTGGAATGAGTAGCATCCATCAACSTATAGATGAGGTTGATGGTATTGAAAACATGACACAAGTGGTGTCATGTCATGAGGAAGGGTCASCCATATTTCAGATAGATCCRGTACCCACAAGATCTCTTCAATGTGTACATGTACCTTTCCCTGCTTGGAATTAGACCACATATGAAATCCACCACCTCAATTGGGAATATCTGATCTGGCCTGCATGGCATGTCAGGTATTTGTATTGGAGGCTATTGATATGCCTCATCCTATTGGGGAGGCATATCCCMAAAATTTGAGACAATATCTTCAAAATAATAGACAATAATAATCAAGAAATTGAAACAAAATGTCACAATAAATTACATGTGCAATAAATAAGAAAAAAAATGCAACTAGATTTATTAAAACATAACGATAATATTACCTCTATCATATGGTGKCTTGTCTGGAGTAAATAGGAATATCGGAAATCCTATCCAATCCATCTCTGCATAYGGGTGCTATACAATATGAGGAAAGGATTTCCCTCTCCATCCGAAAAATCACATATCTCTTTATGGACCAGAGTACATTGCCACTCTGGTTGGCCACGCTTGGGAAACAACTACCCCCACATGCACATACATGCATCCATTATAGGCCTAGGAGGGAATCAAGGTACTATCATTCGACTAACATGAAACCTCTCAAAAAATAATGTAAAAAATTGTGATGCAAATAGGAAGAATGACATCCTAGCAAAACCAGAGCGACAGTAATCTAATGAAAAAAACAAATCGACACAGAAATATCTTTGATCGCGCTTGGGAAACAAATAATCCCACATGCACATACATGCATCCATTATAGGCATGGGATGGAAGAAAGGTACTATCATTCGAGTGACATGAAACCTCTCAAAAAATAATGTAAACAACTTTGACGCAAATAGGAATAATGACCTCCTAGCAAAAACAGAGTGACAGTAATCCAATGCAAAAAAAACCGACAAAACAATATCTCTGATCACCTAATCTTTCATGGACTTTGAACTAAAATATCTACATAGTACATCAATGAGAAACTAATTCACTTACCATTAGAGATAAGTGTGCTAGTGTCATGATAATAAGAGATAGGCACCTAACCTACTCTACACCAAATGCATGTATCCACAATCGACCACCAACAACTTGGAAGTCCATCATGGAAACAATTTCCTAATCGAAATATCTCTACACATGTGTCAGCTATCTATCTCATGCAATTTCAAGCAGTAGATTTGGGAACTAGGTCCAAACCTCCCCCCTCCTAGACAACCTAGTGATAAAATAAATATCCTCCTTTGTGGGATGATACCACATATCAGGACCAACCCTCCCCCCTCCTAGACAACCTAGCGATAAAATAAATATCCTCCTTTGTGGGATGATACCACATATCAGGACCAACCCTTAATGCTTGTCGAGCATGATCCCAGTGATGGATCAACTRCTATAAAAATTAAGAGTTCCCCCTGAGGGATGTATCCTCCTCATAAATCTTGAGGAGTCCAAATTCCTCGAAAGGAAATGAAACTATGGTGCAATAGTTAGAGGGATCCTCCCCCTCTCTCTAGCCTCCCACTCATGTAAAAAGTTGTRTGTTTTGACATGTTGCTACTACCTCTACTCCTACGCTTGTCATTGTCRTCTTTGATTCATATACAATTATTTTTAGGCACATATATATAGGTAAAAAAAAATGAAATTATAAAAAACACACATATATATAACCATTTTCTATTTATCAAAAACTAAAATTAATTTATTTTTGCAAAACTAAATGTGGTAAAGTAAMTGATGTGCCTTGAATAGAGCATATGCGCCATGAATAATACGCTTTATCGGAAAAAAAAATCATCGTTGTATTAACAATGCTCCATGTTATTTGGAGCATTGATGCCACCTTAATCGTTAAACATACTGGTACGCTAAYTTTTATATGTGTGGTGTGATGTGGTGCACTAGTGTGATTTATTCCTTGTAACACATCGGTTTTGCAGTGCCTCATCTAATGCAATACACATCATTAATGTACACCAGTGCTCCATGTTTGAAACTTCCATGGTGCTCCATGTTATTTTACACATCGGTGCTAACTTATTCATTAAACGCACCAATATATTAATTTTTTTATGTGTGATACAATGGTGTGGGTTGTTCCCTACAACACACTGGTTTGTGATGCCTTTTCTAAAACAATAATCTTTGTTAGAGTACAATGGTAAGTTAGGTGCTCCATATTCACAATTTTCACAATGCTCCATGTTATTTGGCATATCAATGCTACCATAGTCATTAAACACACTGTTATGATAATTGTTTATGTCTGGTGTGATGAAATGCACCGGTGTGGTTTATTCCCTATAACACATCGGTTTGTGGTGCCTCATCTTAAATGATACACACCGTTAATTTACATCGATAAGTTCAGTTCTCCATGTTACTTGGAGCCCCGTTATGTATTTTTAGCGATGTGTTGTGTTTTATAACACACTCATCACATGGCATTTGGTGTGGTGAGGTGCACTGATGCAATTTATTTTCAAGAACACATCAGTGGATTTATTGCGAATATGGTGCCTCTTCTAATATGAGAGGCACCAGTAATGCACATCCCCCATTCTAATGCATGGTCCTTAGTTTTTAGCGATGTGTTGTGTATTTTTATATCACTTCTAGTGGTCCTTCCTATGAATTCATAGGAATCATTGTGTGTGGTTCTTCCTGTAAATTCATAGGATGCACCATGTCTGGGGTGAGCCAAACGCGTGAAGTGCACCATGTAGAATTTTTTTTTAAGTGAAAAAAATTCCAAATTTAAACCAAATTTTAAATTTTAATTTGATGAAAATTAAAACTAGGTAACAAACAATTTACCTGGTCTCTTCTTTACTAAGACATGGTTGGCCCATAGAGAAAATATGAAAATGTGCACTATTTTCCATAATTGAAAAATGTATGGAATCTATTGATGAAGCTATCAAACTGAGGAAGAAACATTGTATAGAAGTCCAAACAGGGTGACCATAGAAGGAGGGTGAGCACCAATGCTTGTGTGAGTGGTTTGGAGACAAAAAGGAAATGTAATAATGAAATTCAGTTTGGTATTTTTTTTATTTTTTTACCATGTCACAGTGTGCCCGATAGTAAGATGCATCGATGTGTTATCTAGTACTAGAACACATCGGTGTTTTTTAATTTTTATTTTACCTTATCATGGTGCACCATAAAGTAAGACGCACTAGTGCATGATAGCATGAGTAATGCACCAGTTGTATTTTTGGCTATATATCAAAAAAATTTGAGGCTATAGTACTATTAAGCACATTTTTATTTTTATTCGGTGTGCCACTATTGTATACACATCGGGGCGATTGGGTTTTTTAAGTGCACCAAGAAAGGTTTTTTGGTTTTTTAAATAATTATTTTTTATTGAATAAACAATTGTTCTAACTTGATCTAGTGCATCCTTTATGTGCACATAAGTGATTTTAGTTTATCATGGAGCACTGATATGCATTTTATTTTATTTTTGAATAAAATAAAAAACACTTTATCATTTTATATTAATAACGCTTATCAGTGCACTTTATTAGCTAAGCACTAGGGCACTATGTTAGTAAGTGCACTAATGCATTTGTACAATTTAGGTGCACTAATGTAAAAACCTATGCAAAAAACTCTACCTACCTACCTACACTAACAATCTCCACTATAAATAGAGAAGGGATCATTTTGGGGGGGAGGTTCCATAAAAGCCTATGCTACAAGGTGTTCTCCTTGTAGTGATGGAAAATAAATTGTTTCCTCTTTTTCTAATGTTAACCCTAGAGTCTTTAATGACCATGCATTCCCTACCATGTATGTGTTGATTTTTCTAGTGCAATAGATAATAGCACAATATTTCTGAAAACTGATAATTACTTCTAATGATGTTTTTTTTTTCACTTTTCAAATTATCATTAAGCAATTATACTTCAAATATTCAACCATATAAATGTTGTAGAATAATAGTAGAGATCATAAACAGAGCACAAKATTTAATAGGATATGTGAATTGATTGAGTTACAAATGAGCCAAATTGACTTCTTATTTATATTGACCTCCCTAACAGACACGACTTTTCACTTTTCACATTATGAATACCAACCATAGTTATAAAATTCAACACTCCCTCTTAACTAGGGAGGTATTCATAATAACCATCTAAATGTACTYAAGTTAAAATAAAAATCTATCTATGAAAAGGACATATTAGAGAACATCATTATCATCATCTGCAACGTCGACAACAACCTGTCATATGACACATCATATGGAATCAACTCTTTGGGCCATACTTCATCTGAGTAAACAGGCATGATGCTTGAATAAGTCAAGTGTTGAAACATGTGCACTCAATTGAGTATCTCACAATTTTCATGCACTCAACAAAGTGTCTCGTGACTGCAAGGACCATTCTTCCCAATCAGATCATCATTTGTGCCACATGAACAATGTCATTCCTTCCAAATGATGAAGTTCATTCCATGGGATGTAGGTACCATTCTTCTAATCAAGTCACTACATGTTCCATACAAAAATGTCAATCCCAAACCTCTTTCTCTAAATAGGTCACCATATGTGCCATAGAGAAAATATCATTCCTATGCCAACCTCCCTAATCAAGT
>JASDQU011246633.1:45049-56908 GCA_032191745.1 Picea mariana | reverse complement strand
CTCTAAATCTACCATCCTTTCTTCATCCTTACCCTCCCAGATTTGTCGATTACCTACCAACTTTTTCTGGAAAAGATAATACTACAGGAGAAGAGCATCTTTCAGCCTTTCAAGACTTCATTGATAATCTGGAAATCTTGCATGAAGATATTATAATGATGCTTTTCTCTAAATCTTTGATTGGAGATGCTGCCTTGTGGTTCAAAAATATGAAAGTTGCTTCCATTGGTTCATGGGATGAACTATATGACACCTTCTTTAAATATTGGGGAGAGAACAACTCATTGGATAAGTACCTACATGAATTCACTACTTTGAGAAGGGGAAAAAATGAAGTTTTGTCTGCTTTTAATTGAAGGTTTTACAACTTTTATTGCAGCCTGCCCCTGGAAATTAAGCTTTCTGAGACTGATGCCATGGTGTATTACATAATGTATCAATATTCTAACCTTGTTTTGTATCTTAGGGAAAGAAAATATACATCTTTATCACAGTTATTCATGGATGCTGAAGAAGTGGAGGAGAACCTCCGAGCTTGTGGCAGGATTCAAAGTCAGCATCATGTCAGTTCTGAACATGAGGTAGATTTTATTTGCTGCCCCTATGAAAAAAAGATAGTGGATGATTTGGTCCTCGAAGTATGTATCTTTGACAACCTTTCCTCTGAGGAAATCACTATCTAAAGAATTGACCAAGAGAAACATGTTGTTAACAAACACTTTGGTAGTGAATACATTGTTGTTAGAGAGAATCCTGAAACAAGGCATTCAAAATATCAAGAGTCAAAGGTTTGTTATGAACAACCTATTTTTGATGGAAATAAAAGTGATGGTGATGAACATGATTTTTTTATCATTTGTTTGGAACCTCTTAGCACTATTCCTGTATATGATGATTATGGTCTTGATCCTTGTAAATGTTATGGAGGTGTTGAAAGGGATTTTCATATAAATCTAATCTCTTATCCATCACCAACAAATGAACAACCCTGTCTTAATAAAAACCATGTGTATGAAGGRCAATCCATTTTTATGAATATTCTAGTGATAATGAGCAACAAGCTTATCCTATATTTGATCACTATGAAGACAAAGAATATGATGCAGAGGTTGGCCTTGTCATAGAAGACATAACCCRAAGATTTGACTAGGAGAATCCCTTAGTTGAGGCACATGAAGAGATTGTTTATACATAGCTAGAAGTAAATCAACAATCATCAGTGGATCAACAACCACCTATGTCAATCCTTCTTCCACTTGTACCCACAGTTTACAGTAAGGAACTTGAAGTGGAAAAAGAAATATGCTATTAGCATCATATGTTTTATCACCATCTTCATGACCCTATAGGGGTGTATATGGAGTTGTATTTCTCAAATGTTTTGGAACCTGTAAACTTTATTGTGTCAGCAATAGTTAGAGGAGATATAGGAAATGTTTTAAAACCATTTTCATATTCCTCTTGTCTGTTGTCAATCATCGGCATTATAAAGACTCATGTTAGCAAGTTTCTTGAATGGCTTTGGTGGAAGTTTGCCTTCACCTAGCCCATTGTAAAAGTAAGTTAGCTTAGGTTTTGTACATAAATAAGCTCCATCAAGAGCAGGTGTGTTTGATTTTTGTTTGAAAGTAGAGTAATATAAGTTGTCAGTATGTTGTCTTCAACACGATGCAGCAGAGCATGGCTCCAGAAGCCCAAAGGATAAGGCACTAAAACTACAAGAGTTCTTAGAGCCTCACGGGGAGGAATTTATCCCCCATGGAGCCTATGTTAGCACAAGATTGGTTAAGGTTCCAAGTGTCGAGAGACACCCACTGTCAAGAAGAGCATAACCCCTAAGAAGAAGCCTACCATTTCTGTGAAGGAAAAGTCTGATGTGCCAAAGGAAGATCCTCTTTCTACAAGAAAGAGTGTGAGGTTGAATTCCAGGGTAACTAAATATTTTATAAAGGTCAAGGCACTTAATTGAAATGGTTTTGTCATCTTGAAAGACTACAAATTTCTCTTCACACATTCAAGATTGAAGGCACTACATTTTTTATTCTGCTACCCACACTTGCACACAGATGCAACGCAAGTGGTGCTACCTAATGTCACTACGTAATATTTCATAGAGGAAAAAAGCTGCATACATGTGCAACAAAGTCAGGTGCTACCTATAGGCACTGCGTAATATTCTAGCATAGGCTAAATTGTGCAGATTTATTCTGCCAGTTTTGAGTCACTAATTTAAAACTTGGGTTATGAGCAATTGAGAATGTATTTTTCAAAACTGGAGAAGTTTTTGTTCATAACATTCCAAATAACAAAAACCTCTCTCAGTTTTTCAAAATGTGTTTTGGTTTGAGAGATATTGGATATAGAAGTAGGCGTTGCGTACTCTAAAGAGTGGCGCTATGTACTAATTTCCTATAGCGGTCACGGTTTTGATATTCGCCTTGTTGGGTGGTTGCCACATGTCAAGGAGAGTTCGAATGGATTCTCAAGGATCCGTTAGATATCAAGGGACACCTGCACCTAAGATTTATCTCCATCAAATGCCTCATGCATGAGGTGGAAACAATTTATTAATGACTTCCAACAAATTCCTAAAAATCAGCAGTTTGTTCGATTTTTGTCTCTTTGACTGTTGCCACCTATCTCCAAGGCTTAGAATCCAATGGAGGAGATGGGATTCGGCCTCCTAAGGTTATTTGGATGCTATTTTCTATTTAAGAAGGGAGATATCTCTTGGAGAAAAAGGGATTCATGATCCAAGAGAGGCCTAGAGGCTCTATTTTTGTACTTTGACAGAATTAATTTGAAGATGGCATGTCTTTTCATTTTCTGTGTTAAGAATTCATTTGCAGAAGAGAGTGATGTTTAGCTATGTTTTTCTTTGTTTTGACTCTTAATCTTTGTTCTTCTTCAACATTAAGTGTGAGAGGGATTCTTAGGAGGATCCTTTGAGATCTTCTACATTATGTGTTGCTAAATCTCTTCTGAAAAGGATTTTCAGATTATGATTCTTCTTCTACTGTACAAATAGTATGCTTGAAAAGGATTTTCATGTCTTTCTGTTTGCAGTTCTATGTTTTCTCATAAAATTCTTCCACTTGAAAGCCTTGAAGGTCTAAACATTGATTTTGGATGATCTGTTTTGCTGCATAGGGAAGATGATTTGCTGGGATAGATTCATATGATTTGTCAAGTCAAGCATATAGCTTTCATCCCTACCTCTCTCATAATTTCAAAAAATCAACTTTCTTTTCGTAATATTTGATGTTACCAAGCTCACCTAATTACAGTCTAGGGTGACTTTTGGATCGATAACAGGCTCCATCCATGACCAATGGTCATGATCACTCCTCCTTACAATCTAATGGTCAATGATAAAATCACCTTTCCAAGGGCTTGACCTCGACGGGGATCCACCCTATAATACCTTGACCAAATATAGGTTTCCATGTTTCTTCCTCATACACATAGGCTCTTTCTATTAGCGTTTCATTATCATGACTTCGCCCCTCCTCTCAATAACATCTAAGGGTTTTCCACATCGATCAATGACCGAGATTACATCTCAGCTATTCTTCGATCTAAAGTTGGGATTTCTCCTGAGAGTCTTCCCTTTAGAGTATTTTCACTCCAGTGGACCAAATTACTTTGAAGGACCCATTGTGATGGATGATCACAACCACTTAAAATTATTCTTCGATGGATCGACGACTCCAATAAATTCGGAGTCTCATCCCTACCTCACCATGAACTACTCCGATGGCACCCTCTGCGATCAACGGTTGAGATAATTTAGATCCATTCTTCAATGGATCCAACGACTATTAACGATCTGGACCCTTTTCCAGTTTCCATTTGTGATGGACCCCAACCAACAGCCTGGACTGTTTCACTGTACTAAATTGACAACTATGATTCTTTCTGGAAAAAAAAAAACATGGGATTTAGTATATTCAACAATCTGCTTCAAGAATTGGTGGTTCAGGTATTTTGTTCTAGAATTTTCCTAAGGCTTATTGAGCCCCCTCATAAATATGTGATTTATTCTTATGACAAGTTGAGGCTTCCTTCCATCGCTTCTTACATGTGATAATTTCTCCCAATGAACTATCCAAACTAGGACAGAACATTCCCATCCCCCAACCTGTCGAATTTTCCTCTCTTTCTTAATCTACTTGAAGGCTAAACTCAGCCTAAGAACAATTATAAGAAGAATTCTAACAAAAAACATATATATACAAACCCATGTAAACAAGCAGAAACTATACATAACACATAATTAAGAATTTTATGTAAATATATCACCACATATACAGTTTTGGTAGCAATATTCAAGGAATATTTACAACTGTGGAAACCCATAACAACAACCACATAATTTTTCAATTTTGTTAATGTATGAGTGTGAATTCAACAACATTAGTTGTGAAAAATAACGCATACATTTCCTATACAATTCTAGTAACAACAAACTAAAATATGATTAACATAGTAAATAACCAACACATGTTTATATATTCATTCAAATAGTAAATTAAATAAACACACGGTGAAAACTTATCTGATATAGATAGCCACCAATTGCATGTAGACCTCTAACTTTCCTCCCAGCCTTAGACTCTACTACTTACAACTCAGCAGCAGGTCACCCCCAAGATGGGCCTTAAATTCCACTTGGGCAAGGAAATCCTATCCAGGTAAGGTCTCTTAGCAACAACAATATTTCCAGTTCAGGTTCCAAGTTTAACATCTAAAATATAGTCTATCATTCCCCACATGCCTATCCCACCCCACAAAGCATGCCCCTTCTCTTCTCAACAATCCTTCATCTTCCCCACTTCCCTTCTAGGGATTTAGCAACAGGTCAGACATGAAGTCTCAAAGCCATGTAGTTGTAGCTTGGAACCTTGGGAATCAAATTCTCGACAATTCTCTCACCTAGAGAGAATGGCCACGAGCCTAACAACCCACTTCTTCGACAACACTTCTCTCACCTAGAGAGAATCCCATGGGCTTGAGAGCCTTCTTCTTTAATAACACTTCTCTCACCTGGAGATAAATTCACATGGGCCTAACCACTCGCTTCTTCAACTTAATTCCCATCAAATCTCACTTCAAGCAACCTTAAGAGAAAATAGAGATGGAAGCAAGCACGCACAATAGCAACAAGGGATGATACATATGATGGGGAGAATGAAAACATGGTTGAACGAATGAATGATTGTGATCCCCCCCCAAAATTCACTAAGGATTGTTATTTTGTTTGCATGCTCATGAAGTGCCACTTGTCACTTCCTCGACCTTCCTTTTGAACCACTTGGTGATTTGTTCCCCTTTCCAAAGACTTAGGACAAAAATCATGTTCATTCTCTTTCCTTTGTTAGAATTATTTTATGAATATTTCTTTGGTTTAAGGCCCATATATTAGCTCCATTCCTATACCTTTTATCCCCCTTTCTCATCTAGTGGAATTTATACCCCCATACTCTTTTTGTCGGGATGGTTTGCAGAAGTGATTTTTTTTCATTAAATTCAAGGTGAAATCACATAATACAAAATAGTCTCATTGGCCCAAAAAGTTATTGTCTCACCATTCTATGTGCACAACTATAATTACATTTCAATTGGGGTTCATCCTAGGGGTATTACATTCCCCTCCCCCTTATTTATGCATTGTCCTTAGTGAGATATATGCACATATACAACCAATAGTTCAAAAATTTACAAAAAGATGTGGGTACTCTGCCCACATAGCATCCTCATGCTCCCAAGTTGCTTCCTCAAGACCGTACTAGGTCCATTAGACCTTTACCAAATTTATGACTCGATTCTAGAGATTCTTGGTTTTCTAGTCCAAAATGCATAATAGTAGTACTTGGAATTCTCCCTCTAGATCTACCTGAATCACATTCCAATCAATGACATGATTAGTATGAGGTACATACTTTTTGAGTAAGGATACATGAAAAACATTACGAATACGTATGGATGTTTTAATTCAATCATATATGGTATAGAGACAATCCTTTCCAGGACTTTGAATGACCCACAATATTGTGCTACTATTTTTTATCATTTCCCCAACCTTAGGGATCTTCCCCTTGATTTTACTTTCAAAAGTACATGGTCACCTACTAAAAATTATCTGGGAGTTCTATGCTTATCATAATAACTTTTCTTCTTGTCCTGGGAAACCTTTAAATTTTTTTTTATCTTCACTATTTAATCCTCCATATCCCTTAGTAAGTCTGGTCCCACTATTGTCCTATCAGTTGGATTGTCCTAGCTTACCGGTGTGTTGCATCTTCTTTTGTAAAGTGCCTCAAACAAACTCATCTTGATAGATGCTTGGTACCCATTGTTATAAGAAAATTCAACCAGATGTAAGTAATATTCCCATGTCAATGGTTTGTTCATGACATACATTCTCAACGTGTCCTCAATCACCTGATTGACTCTCTCTATTTTCCCATCCGACTGAGGGTGATAAGTTGTGCTGAAATTTAAATTTGTCCCAAATCCTTTAAATAGTCGCTTCCAAAAATTCGATGTGAACTTGGGATCCCTATCAGATACAATTGATTTAGGTATACCATGAAGTCTTGCTACTTCCTTCAAATAGATATCAACAATGTTGGCTTCCTTGTGAGTTAACTTTATAGGAATAAAATGGGAAACTTTAGTAAGCTTGTACACAACTACCATAATGGAGTTATGTTGTTTGGTAGTCCTGGAAATCTTAGTAATGAAATCCATAGTTAAAACCTCCCATTTCCACTCAGGAATGGGCAAAGGTTGTAGAAAACTAGTTGGGTGTCTATGCTTAGCCTTGATTTTTTGACATTCAAGGCACCTGGCAATGAAATCTGCAACCTCTTTTTCATACCTAGCCAATAGTATAGATTTTAAACAATTGTAATGGTCTTCTGATATCCTGGGTTCCCAACATAAGGAGCTTTATGAATTTATGTTAATAGCAGTTTTTTCAACTCTTGGTCATTTGGCACATAAATTATGCCATTGAACATGAGTATTTCATCCTCCTTCGGCTCATAATTAATCATTTTTTGTTGCATTCTACCCTGTTGTAGCTTTCCTTTTGTTTCCACATACATTTGGTCTGATTTTGCATCCTCTAAAATTCTATTTTGTAAATCAGATTTGCACATGATAATAGTCATAGAATGTATTTTATGTACCCTTCTATTGAGTGCATTAGCCACCTTGTTCTCTTTACCTTTAATGTCCTTAATATCAAAGTCATATTTACTAAGGAATTCTAACCATCTGTTTTTTCTGACATTCAGGGTTGGTTGTTCGAATAAATATTTCATACCGTTGTGATATCTTCTAAACTCAAATTTTCTACCCATAAGGTAGTTCCTCCACATATTCAAGGAATGAATAGTAGATTCCATCTCCAAATCGTGAGTGGCATACAATCTCTCATGTTCTTTCAACTTCCTTGATTCATAACACACCACATGGCCATTCTGAATAAGGACTCCACCAAGCCCTTCTTTACATGTCTTGATGCACACAATAAAATATTCATTAGGATCAACAATTTTCAATATGGGTGCACTTGTCAATAATATTTTCGAGTGTTGAAAGCTTCTTTCACACTCAGATGTCCATTCAAATTTCACACCCTTCTTTTGTAGGGATGTTATTAGGTGTGCAATTCTTGAAAACCCCTCAACGAACCTTCTATAATAACTTGCAAGTTCCATGAATGACCTCACCTTAGAGACATTTCTTGGTGTTGTTCATCCTTCGATGGATTTTATCTTTTTTGGATCTACTGCTATCCCTTCCTCTTATATGATATGGCCCAAATAATGATTCTTCCTCTAGTAGAGGGAGAATTTACTCAGCTTGGCATAAATTTTATTCTCTCTCAATACTTGGAGCACCCTTCTCAAGTGTTTCTCATGCTCTTGTTCAAATTTGGAATAAATAACAATGTTATCCGAGAAGACAATGAAAAACTTATCCAATTATTCTTTGAAAATACCATTCATTAAACACATGAAGACAGATGGTGCATTTGACAATCTCAATGGCACCATTGTGAACTCATAGTGACCATACCTTGTTCTGAATGTAGTCTTAATAATATCCTCTTATTTAGTTCTCACTTGATGATATCCATATCTGAGATCAATCTTGGAAAATACCTTTGCATCTTTCAGATGATCAAAGAGGTCATCTATCCTTGGAAAAGGATATTTGTTCTTTACAATTACTTTATTTAGTTGTCTGAAATCAATGCAAAGTCTCAAGATGCCATCCTTCATTTTCACAAATAACACCAATGCGCCCCAAGGTGACACACTTGGGCATATATACCCTTTCTTCAAAAGTTCTTCAAGCTACATTAGTAGCTCCTTCAACTCCAGTATTCTCATCCTATAAGGAGCCTTGGAAACAGGGGTTGCTCCAAGCATTAAATTAATTGAAAAATCAATATCCCTTATGGGTGGTAACCCGAGAATTTCTCCAAACACAGCTTCAAATTATTTTAGGACTACATAGTCCTCAATATTTTTCACCTTGTCCTTAGGAGCTTCCTCCATATGTGTTGCAAATATTTTACATCCCTTTCTGAAATGTTTCTTTAGCTACAAGGATGAAATTTCTCTGATAGTTACAACTCTTGGGATACCCTGTACTCTTCTCAAGTTTCCTTCATCATCCAAGAAAGTAAATGATTTACTGTAACAATCCAAAATAGCATGGTGCTTTTCCATCCAATCCATACCAATGGCGTAGTCATAAGATCCCAAAAGTATGATGTTCATGTATTCTTTGGTATTCATCCCATTCATGTTCATTGGGCATGCCTTAACCATTTCATTAATTTGTCTTATAGCTCCTTTAGCTAGTTGTACCAGCTAGGGTTCTCCAAGTTTGTTTTTTGGTAATTGAAACCTTTCTACCATCTTAGGATGTAGATAACTATAACTAGATCCTGAATCAATCAAAATAGCAATAGGTTGGTTGTTAATCTTACCTTATACTTCAACCATGTGAGATTGAAACTCAGTCTACTTGTTGTCCAGGGATACATAAATCCTAGGTACATTTCTTCCCATGTCTTCAACTGTTTCAACTTTCTACACATTGTGAACAACCCTCCCTTTTTCATCTCTATGAGGATAATCCTAGTACATGTGGTCTCCATTACAACCCCAACACTTGATTGGTTGTTTCCTTGGTATTTGTCCCATGGTTTCAGTCATCCTAGGCTTTTTGAAAACTAACTTTCCTTGAGTGTTATTTCTGAAAAATGATTTTTTGTTTCCCTTCTTCCTCTACTCAAACTTACTTTTATTTTTTCCTTCCCAAGTCTTTTGGAAATTAGGTCTTCCTCTATGCTGATCATAGAGACATTTAACTCTCCTTATGGTCTCTTCCAATGTCTTGGGATCATCATATTATATCTTATCGCTAATGAATGATGGAAACCCACTTAGGTACCTTTGAATCTTAACATGTTTGTCCTTGATAAAAGGCACATATTTTAGTAGCTCTAAAAATATTCTTTCATAATCGTCAATGGTCATGCTTCCAAGTTTGAGTTCAAAGAACTCTTTCATTTTCCTATCATAATAGTGTTTGTTTAGATATTAATTTTCAAAATATTTCTTAAACTCATTCCGCGTAACCTTCTTCTCATCAATGTGTTTCACTTGCACAAACTGATCTTACCATATTGATGTTTTTCCTTTAAGATGATAAATTTATATTCTCCCTTCTACCTAAGAGAAATAATTATGTAGCTGAAAGTATTTTCTCATACCCAACAACCAAGTTTCTGCATCCTCATCCTTCTTGTGCTCACCATTAAAGGTATGAGAATTAATCTTATTCATCTCTCAATATAGCTCATCTACCCCATATTTCTTCTTATGCTTCTTGACAGGGGACAGTATTGAACTATTGTGTTCCCTCCTAGTTGAATGTTTAGGAGACTGTTGATGGTGTCTATTATCACTCCTTGTCTCACTTCTTCTGTCACCAGACTTATGCTCCTTTGTCCTGCTAGAATATGACTTCTTATCCATTTTCTTCTCTATTTTGTCCAGATTTTGTAACAGTTTGAGATTGAAATCATCTTGTTGTTCCTTAGATCTACTAAGCCTCTCATTATCTTCTTTATAACTTCGGACATCCTTTTATAGATTCTTGATGGTTTCCGCCAAGTTTATGCTTTCTTCTTTACCTTTGTCATGTCCAGTTGATTCAGTTCTTTAATTGCTCATGTTGATCCACTATCCCCTAATTTTATCCTCATGGCTATAAATCCTCTATGTATCTTCCCTTTATGTCATGTATTTGGTCCCTATTTTGGTCTATATACTATTAGTTTTGCAAAATTTGCAGGTAGTAAGATTTGTTAGACAAAAACAATATATCAATTTGTAATTACTAAACTCATCCTAGCGTTAATACATCGGTCCTATAATTGATCTTTGGCCCATCTAGGCCTAGTGTTGAAATTGGAGCTCTGATACCAGTTTGTAACATCCCCTGACCCCATAGTTCTCGTTTAGGTCAATGGGGTGTCAAAATTTTGATTTTCCAACTACATCATTTCTCCAATTAGACTTCATAGATTTATTTTGGTTGTTAAGAGATTTCCAATGACTATAACCAAGCTCAATTCCAAGTTCTGGATCAAAAGTTATATCCTTCCAAAAATTTCAGGCCTTCTATCCTCAATTCCACCTCAGTGCCACATGGCACCCTGGTACACATTCTACCTAATGTGGCGATAATGTAGTGCAGATGTGGAAACTAATGTGGCAGCTTCCACCCATCTCCTCTATTATCATTTGATTTTCCTTCAACATCAATGGCTCTGATTTATTTAGAATTCTCCAATTGGTGACGCTTAACATCCAACCCACCTTTGTTTCTTCTGGATTCTTGTGGGACCCTCCAATATTGATGGTTGAGGTCACGTATAGCCATTACACCGACCAATGACCCATATTGGATTTTGGAGTCATGCTCCGAGCTCTTTAGAGTTGTACTCCAAACTCTTCGGAATCATGCTTCAAACTCTTCAGTTTCAACTTTGAAAGGGTCCACTCCTATGGATGGTCAGGATCTTACACCTAGGAATTTGTTGCCATGTGTACCTACCACCTGGCATCACACATGGCACTTGGAACGCGTCATATTCACCTCATGAAAGTATCAAAATACATTGCCACGTGGCACAATAGCCACCTGAAATGTAGACCCTCCACATGAACTGATGTGTCATACACATTATCGTTGACCACTAGCACGTCCTTCCATGCACTGACACATGTCCTTTTCATAATGGGTGGGTGACATCATCCTTATTAGCATGACGTCACCTTCCTCTTGGCCTCGTCCAAATGAGACCCATCAAGATCAATGGTCAGTATTACTTTCAACTAGGCTTTGATGGACGGTCAAGATTTCCCTTTAGAGTGTTTCTGCAGATGCTCGATAATTCCCTCCAAAAGTCAACTCTGAATAAATTATTTTCAATGGTCTTCACTCCAATACATCAACAAATAGATCCACTTCCTCTAGACTTCGATGGATCAATGGCTTTAGTCAGTTCAGAGTCTCATCTCAGTCTAACCATGGGCTACTCTGATGGCTCCATCTGTGATCAATGGTCATGAGCGTTACTCCTTATGATCTAATGGTCAATGGTAAAAGAACCTTTCCACGGGCTTGAATTCGACAAGGACGGTCTCAACCAAATACAAGTCATCACATGTCTTCCTCATACATGTAATCTCTTTCTGTCAGCGTGACATCAACATGACTTCACCGCTCCTCTCAATCATGTCTAAGGGTTTTCCATGTTGA
>JASDQU011246632.1:15797-25914 GCA_032191745.1 Picea mariana | reverse complement strand
CTAGACAATATTTCTTCTGCTGTATCTCCCAATTTTTGGCCCTTCTGGGTATGAAACTTTCTCTTATGTATTTCTCTGATATTTTTTCTCTGCAATGCCATAGGTCTGATCAAAATTGGATGTGCCAAGTGGAATTTACAGTAACTTCCTCACAACTTGCCGATTTTTGGCCTTTCCAGTAGATCTCACTTGTATAGTGTGCCCCGCACAAAATAATTGATATAAAATTATGAAACTCATACCCAAAATACTACAGACTGTCCATGATCCAATGCAACCAGTCCCACACAATTTGGATACTCTAGGAAGAAGTTATGATTGTTTTACCTGGAACACCTTCTTGAGACTAGTCAATAGGGCTAGTCAAATACCCTATCTTACACAGGGTGTATATACAAATTTAAGATGACCCAGAAGATGAAATTTTTACCAAAGATACACTACTAATTTCTGTAAATGGCCTCCAGATTTTAGGGTCTGAAACATTACAAAAAAAAATTTATAGCGAAAATTCCACAATGACTCATTTCAGGATGATTCCAGAACCCTATCTTGTACAGGCTGTATCTCCGAAAGTATAAGGCCTCAGGAGCTGAATTTTTAACCCAACGTACCTTGATCCATCTTCTAAATATCCTCCAAGCCATTCCTTCTGAAACGTTGTAGAAAAAAGTTATAGCGAAAATTGCACGATGTCTCAGATGTAGCAGCGAAACCCCAAGACCTTGAGCTCTGATACCATATGTTATGAACCAAACATCAATATAGCATAGAAAAACCTCAGGAAAAGTACTCAACGCCTTGAAAAAGAGATAATTTCAGATAATAAGCCTCTTCGAGGGGGAAACCTCCTTTTACCCCACTTAAATGTTCAAGTACAAGATGATTCAAAATGAAAATGTCTCGTTGGTATATATAGGAGACTAGGAGGTATAATTACAACTAATGGCCTAAAGTCGACATAAATAAAATAAAATTACTAATCTAAATTACAACTAATGGCATAAAGCCGACATAAATAAAATAACATTATTAATCTAATATGCCCCAATTAAGGGGTAATGAGCCAATATTAGGGCTTAACATCAATCCTAAGAATTGGATACTTGTTTTTAATTGTCTTCTTTTTTAGTGCCATGTAGTCAATGCACATTCTCATTGTACCATATTTATTCTTAACCAACAAAACTAAAGATGCAAATGGGCTTGATCTAGGCCTAATGTGTCCCATGTCCAACAAATATTTGAGTGTCTTCTTAATTTCATATTTGAACCTTTTTGGGTTTCAGTAAGGTGTGGTGATGACTGGTTTATCTCCTTCTTCTAGCTCAATAGTGTGCTCAAAACCCCTATCCAGTGGTTTCCCTCGAGGAATTTTCTAAAAACATTTCTCATGTTTTCGAAGTATCCTTTGTATGTCATGTGAATAGTGTTGGCACCCTTCTTGAGTGGTTTGGATTGAAACTAAACACTCTACTTCATAATCCATATCCTCATGCATGAATATAGCCTCGATGTGCTTTGTTGAAACCACCCCGGGAGCATTTTTTTCCATCCCCTTCAATATTACCCTCTTTCCTTCTTCGAAATTGAAGGACATGTCCATATTTTTGTAGTTTGTGGTGATAGGACCCAAGGTGCTAAGCCATTGAAATCCAAGTATAATATTGGTGTCTGGTAAGTCCATCACATAGAAATCATGTGTCAACTTATACCTACCCAAGGTAAGACACATCTTTGGAATGTATTTGTCACATGGCATGGTGCATCCCCCTACTACCTCCACTAAGAATCCATCAAATTTAATGGTATGGAGGTGTCTCTTGTTCACCAAGGCAGTATCGATAAAGTTGTGGGAGGCCCCATTATCTATCAGTACGGTGACCCTTTGTCCTTGGATGACTCCTCTCATCCTAAAAGTGTTGAAGTTTGATACTCCACTGATGGAGGAAATGACAGCATTCTTGATCCATGCTTGATTGCACATTGGCTACTCCTCTTCCTCCAAATGCGTTGGCTCTTCTTCTATTCAAGTCACTTCCATGTTTTGAATTTGTTCAACATCATCTTCATCCTCACTATCAGAAAGGACTTCTATGTAGTGTTTTTTTCCTTTTTGAATAATTGATGGCCTTGGAATGAATTTGTTTTTTTAATATTCCCCTTCCAAGTCCCTTTTCCTCCAAATTGCATCCTTAATCATATTAGGCTTAAAAAACTTGACCCATCCATGCAATGGCTCTATCATCCCTTCATAAAAGAGAATCATCAACCTAGATTCTGACACATCTAGAATGATGACTCCTAGATTATGAAACTCTTCAATGAATGCTTTGGTTGTGCTTGTTTTCTTAAGTTGGGTGAGCTCACATAAATGAAGTTTTGGATCTCCTTGATCAAACCGGTCTATGAGCCTCTATGTGAAATTTTCATATGAAGTAATGTGTGCATGTCCCAAGGTAGTCATCCCATGGTACCACCACTCATGGGCCTTTCCTTCCAAGTATAAGGTGGAAATTTTGATGAAATCCATATCCCTCATGGGGTTTAACTGTAGATAAGCATCCAACTTCTATACCCATGCCTTTGCAGAAGATTTGGCTACTCCATAAAAGGTGGGAATCTCCATTTTCTCTTCCTTTCTCCCTAGATAATTATTATTCCTATTGAAATCTCTAGGCCCACCTATGTATTTGATTCCACAATATTATCCCAATGAAACATGTCTTATGAATCCTTCACTCAAGGTTGCATACTCCCTCTCATACTCTTCAAAATTTTCCTCTACCTCCATACGCCCTGGGATATTAGCATCTTGTTGTTGTGTGTCTTAGAAACATGGAATTTAAGGCTTAGGTGTGATCCTACTACTCACTAGTACCTTGTTGGTTGCACCCCCAAACAGACTAGTCTCTGCATGATAACTCTCTCCTCCTTAAGATCCACTATCCCCATTGTTCCGTTCATTATTATGTGACTCCTTGCTATGTACCATTTGCATGAGAATATGTGCAATCATGTCATGCTCTGCTTCCAATGTAGTAACCAAGTGCTCATGTCCCTATTCAATAGTTTTCAAGGTTGATTTAAGATCATCATGTCCCCTGGATAAGCTCTCATGTGTCTCATCCAAATGTTGTTGCATGATAAATTGTGTCTTTTCAATGGAGCATTGTAGTTCATGTGTTATTCTTGCCAATTCCATTGGCACTTCCTTATCAGTACCATCGTTTGCTTCCTATCTTTCTCCCGTCTTTGTTTCTGGTTCCTCATCCCCTTTGTCTTTATTCTTCCTATTGTACCCTCTCATCAAAAAATATCCATAGGCTGGGAGGATTCAAAGCTTTGATACCATTGTAATATTCCCAAGTGGATCTATGTAGAATTTTTTCAGTTTTAATGCTTTTCTAGTTGAATGTTTTTTTCAAACAGTTTGCATCTATAGCCTTAGTGAACTTGTGTTGGGGTTTGTTGTTGATAGCACAAATGATTTTCAATGATAGACATGAGCTTAAAAAATAATGAAACACATAGAAAGAATAACAAGAATATCTACAATACTCAGATCGGTATTTATATAATAAATATAGTTGACCTCAATACAAGAGTGAGTAAATATGGAAATATACATAAGAAAATCGAATATGTGGTTGATAGCATTCCCAAGATATAGTAGAAAAGAGAGATAGTGGCTTCCCAAATCCTCCACTAGTTTCATGCAGAAGATATCTAAGATCAGTTTATTTCCCTTCTCCAAACTATTGCGTTCCCTGGTTGAGTTGTACCCTCATTGCTTGAAGTGAAACATAGAGTTTTGTCCTGCTCATATCTGGCCTCCAAATACCATAATAATGATGATATCCTCAATACAAGAGTGAGTATATCTAGAAGTATGGTCCAACAGTTAGGGTAGCTCCTCAAAAATTTGGATCAATACCACTTTCACTCTTTATCAGGTCCTCTCTCTTATGCTACCCTCTCTTCTTAGCAGATCGTTATTTTTAATATGTGGCCATGCCTCTGATGTAGGATTATCAAATTCTATGGAGCAAGGATCTTGAAGAATCATATGTTGAAGATCCTATAAGTAAAGTATTTGGTATGAGGGTAAAATGGTGAAAAATAATCGTGTACTCTGGTTTCTTGGTATGCTAGTGTCTAGCAATGGGCTATGGTTTTAGACCTCCAAGGGGAATCAGTTAATACATAATATCTATGGACACCCCATGAATATTATATGAATCTCTAATGTCATGGCACAACTTCCTAGTCACTAAAAGGTAAAATAACTATAAATTACAACATATAAAAACTATTTTCATTTAGATTTTCCAAGGGCTAATTCAAGCATTATTTTTAAGGTGTGGATACTAAAAAAGAGAGAAATAAAACTTTAAAGTTGTCTAAATTTTAAACATGATCTCTCATTCACTAAGATGGAAGCTTATTTCAAAAGTACAATGCAAACACAGCCAACAATTTTCACACACCTAAACAACAACTGAAGCATCTAATTCCAACAAAGAGTCTTTAAAATCTTGCCTTACATAACTGTTGCAACCAGCAAAATTCTAGCCACTGAATTGAAATTAGTCAGTCGTGCTCGTACAAAATGGGTTGAACCAAAAATAGCAATGAAGTAAGATAGGATTATGCTTTTACAACTTTTTTATTTAACAAGATCATGAAACTGCTTCAATGATTTTCCTCCAGTAACCATGTTAGACTATATCAACACCAACTTCAACTATAAACTATTGTGGGACAACCAATCCATAAACCAAGTTTCTCGCCAAAATCATGCTGCCCTAACTCTTGATACCGAACAAAATATTTTCCTGGAATCATCTCATGCATCTCAACCATATGCCAAAGTATATACAAGGTAATTATCCCTATAAATCCAAGCACTATAAGACGAGGTCCCCCTACAAATCCATCAAGACTCCTTGGAAATATAATGAGATAATCATGATGAATGATGACTAAATTGTTATATCAGACAAACATGAAATCTATCATAAAGTATAATAAAGATGGTAGCATTTTGAAGCCCCTCCTGGAAACATCAAATGGAATTTTTCGTGCACAGATTCATTCCATGGCTATGACTTAAAGCATGGGAAATAGTTGCATAGGTGTAGTAGGTCATCATTGTACAGTTCCAGAAAATTCTATGGTAAAAGATGTGAATTTACCATCCTCAACTTGCCAACACCGAGGGAAAGTTGAGGACTCTGGTAGTGTACATTCCTATATGGTAGTTTGGTGTTTATTTTTGGGGTCCACCTTATTACATTGGAGTTTTATTGTTTCAACTTTCAAGCATTAGATGTTTTAATGTCTAACGAGGTTGGGCTAGTTAGTGTGACTAATGAGAGAGGATTAAAATATTATATTTCATAGGGTTTGGTCTCAAAATGCATCTAGCCCTACTTGTATATCTATGTAGTTTATATCCATCTCCATTGTATTTTAGGACTAATTCTCCATCCAGTGAGAGGAGTCTTCTTGCATGATCATGATTTTATATTTTGTTCAAAATGATCAAAATCTAGCTTGTTATTTGAAAATTTTCTAGGTTATCGTTTTACAATTTGACATAATCTGCTTATTGGTTTTGGTTATTGTTATAGGGGATCATTTAAATGAAATATTTGGAAGTCTGTACTACATGGATTCTAAGGTACTTAAGTGAAATTATGGACCATAAGTGGATGTATGGAGTGTCAGGGTCATTCTTTATATTTTATTGTGCAGAGTGCTGTCGTTTTGGGCTGGTCTGTATTTATAAAATGGTACAAAAAATTGTATAAGGATATTATGATAACATTTCTTATCAAGAGATTAAATTTATTTTATGTTTGACATATTATTACTGTGAATATTACCATTTCTACTAAAGTTTATGGAATCTATTTTAAGACTTAGTAGATACATATATCTCTTATTTTGGTGAAGTAAGCTCAATAATTTTGACATGTATTATGTTCTAAAATAGAACAAGGGGTTTCCTAGGCCATTATATGCTTGAATATAAATTTTAAAAGAGATCCATGGCCAAACATTTCTAATTGGGTAAAGAATATTGCTATCCAGATCCAAAGCTTCGACCAACATCTCAACAAGTGCTTGGTATGTAGGCTTACTCTTTCTTAAAATGAGTAACCAAGAGTTTGATGTCAACTATAAAATAGAGTTTATCTGATCTAAATCATTTGCATTTTAGGATTTATAACTGAAATAATTGAGGGGATATTGATGTCAACTAATGTACAAGCTCAATTGTATTTCTTCCTAGAGGATGCCAAGAGAAGAAACAAAGTTGAGAACAGTAAAGGAGAAAACTAAGAAAGCAATTTATTATTGTGCCCTGATTTGATTACAAATTTAAGTTGCAACAATTTTTTGTTTAAATTTTATCTTTCCATTATATTATATATCGTTTACATTAGAGGAGGATTCCCCATTATGCCATCTTCCTACAACTTGATCAGATACCATTCCTTGAAACCCAAGTTAGTTGAGTCAAATTATGGGTGCTGCCACTTTATACACAATTTCCAGATTGGCGACCCTCTTCCATCAACCAAGTGTTGGTATAAGCGCTCGATGCACACAACACAAAGGGTGATGGAAGTTGGGATCAGACACAGTTGTCGAATATGACGTGCCCACACACACACACACATGCAAATAATATAACACATACCCAACACAAGTTATCATTGTCAACATCTTAAACCATACAACGTCATTTGTTATCTCCTTCAAGCCAAAGAAAAACTTCTTGCAAGGTTTTTAGTGGAAAAACATATGTTCATTTGTTTAGTAAACCTGCAAACATTTAAAAGCAACAAATGCAGAGTATTTAAATAACTCACATGTTCCCTCATATCAAATTGGTTTCTCCATTTTAAAACTTGTCTGGCAGGGACTACACTACCATGCAGGACTTGTTTCATGTTAATTTGGGTTAAAATGTAAAATCTATTTTTTGGTTCACTTTTCATGTTCTTTTATTAATAAAAATATTGCATGTGTGTATGTAGTCCCAAATAGGAGTATCACATGAACCACCCCCACTTGTGTTTCAAATACTAACATACATTGCACGATTTGGCACCCTAGTTCCTTTAAGCATGCCACATTGGAGTTTTTATATCTCATAGTTTTGTTTGTAACTTCTAGTTTTTCTTAACATTCAAATTTGCAGTACATGGAAGGATTTGTACCTGGCCTGTTTTTCTTTACATCTCCTACATGCATCATCCGTAGCTAGATTGTAAATTCAATTTTATTTATTTATTTATTCAGTTGTGGAAATACATTCATTGTATCGTATCACTCTAAATAGGTCAAAAATGTTGTTTTACATACATGGTAGATGTTATTAATGGCTAGCTTGTAATTTCTATTAACATACCACTAGTCCCTCCAAGTTTTGACATGGCATTTTTTATCATCATCTCCCACACTCAGGTACTGCATGGAACAATTTTAATTGGTTTAATCAAAATATGCTAGATAGAAGATATGGTTAAAATTATTAGTGTTTTAAAAAATTATAATACCTTTTGTTTCTAGTATCTGTTAAGAACCAAATATCAACATAGCATAGAAAAACCTCGGAATAAGTACTCAACACCTTGAAAAAGAGAGAATTTCATATAATAAGCCTCTTCAAGGGGGAAACCTCTGTATACACCACATAAATTTCCAAATACAAGATGATTCCAAGTGAAAAGGTCTCAAGGTATATATAGGAGACTAGGAGGTACAATTACAACTAATGGACCCAAGCCGACATAAATAAAATAACATTACTAATGTAATATGCCCCAATTAAGGGGTAGTGTGCCACTATTTAGGGATTAACATGCCCCTCCCCTTCAGACAAGTGTTTTCTACAACGCTTGAGTAATTCTGGATTCTTTTGTATAAAAGACTCATCTTCCCAAGTGGAATCTTCAGCAGATAGTTTCCTCCACTTAATGAGATACTTTGAAATGGATTTATAAATCAGCTGGCAAATTCTTGTTTCAGTGATAGCTTCAGGCTCCAATATGATTTTTCCTTCCTCATCAAGTTCTAGAAATATAGTTTGAACTGGGATCTTGTCACCTATAACCTTCTTTAAGCATGAAACATGGAAAATTGGGTGTACTTGTAAAGATGCAGGCAACTCCAATTTGTATGCCATAGTACCAACTGTTTTCAACACCTTATAAGGGTCATAGTACTTTGGTGATAATTTATTATCCTTCTTGGCTTGCTTGAGGGACATCTGTTTGTATTGTTGTAGTCTTAAAAACACCAAATCCCCTACTTCAAAACTTCTTTCACTACGATGTTGATGTGCTTATTGTTTCATGTGATTTTGTGCCATTGTTAGGTTGTCCTTTAAGATTTGGAGAACTTTTTGTTGATGCTCGATGTGATCTTCCACTGCTTGAACCTTATATTTTTCTTTTAGAGAAAAAGTGATGGAAGGAGGATGGTATCCATAGAGTGCCATAAATGGTGTCATTTTTGTTGCAGTATGAAAGGAAGTGTTATACCACCATTCTGCCAAGGGTAACCATTTGAACCATTGTGTTTGTTTATCAGAGAGGAAGCAACAAAGGTATCCTTCTAGACATTTTTTCACTATCTCAGTTTGTCCATAGGATTGAGGATGATAGGATGAGCTATGAGCCAATTGAGTACCCAAACAAGAAAATAATTTTGTCCAAAAATGTCCAGTGGAGAAGGGATCTTTGTCACTTACAATAATCTTTGGGATTCCATGTATCTTTTGAACTGTCTCCATGAATGCGGTGGAAACTATATTGGCTTTGAAGTGATGAGAGAGTGCACAAAAGTGTGTGTACTTGGTCATTCTATCAACAATCACCATGATGGCACTCTTTCCTTCAGACTTTGGTAACCCTGTGATGAAATCCATGGAAACCTCCTCCCAGCACTGACTTGGGATGGATAATAGTTGTAAAAGACCTAGGGACTTAATTGTTTCCACCTTATTTTGTTGGAAAACCAAAAATTCTGCCACAAAACTTTGAACGTCAGTTTTATGTCCACCCCAAAAAAAATCCTTCTTGACCCTATGGTAGGTTTTCAAAAATCCTGAGTGCCCTCCTACCGGAGAGGTGTGCAATTCCAATGGTACCATTTGTTTTATTTGGGATTTCTTACATAAATATAAGTGATCTTTGTACCATAGTGAATCATTTTCCATGTAAATGTATCTGATGCACTGGAATCATGTTGCAACCTTTGAATGAGAGTCCACATGATTCCGTCATTCTTCCATTCATCCCTCGCTTCTATTATCCAATCGGGTTGGATGATCGAGATAGAACAAAGAAATGCCTCAACATCTTCATCCTTTCTTGAGAGTGCATCTTCCATAACATTTTGCTTCCCTTTTTTATAGAGTATTTCAAAATCATAACCCAATATATTGATCCCCCATTTTTGTTGTTCTTATGAAGATAGTCTTTGTTCCAAGAAGTATTTGATACTATCATGATCTGTTTTGACCTTGAAGTGCCTACCTATTAGGTAAGGGTTCCATTCCTTCAATGCATTTAGTATTTCCATCGTTTCCTTCTCATAAATGGTTTTTTGTAAGTCCTTTTCCTAGAGTGGATGAGTTTCAAAAGAAAGGGGCCTTCCTTCTTGCATTAAAACAACACTAATTCCCTTTCTCAAGGCATCACATTCCACAATAAAGGTTTTTGTGAGGCCTGGTGTGGTCAAGACAAGATATTTGCACATCACCTCTTTAAGTTGTTCAAAAGGTTGAGTTGCCTTTGGACTCCATGAAAATTCATCCTTCTTAGTTAATCTCGTAAAAGGTGTTGCTATTATTCCATAGTTCCGAACAAACTTGCGGTAGTAACCTGTCAAACCCAAAAATCCTTTAATATTCTTCAATATTTTTGGAATTGATCAGTCCATCATGGCCTTAATCTTGTTAGGGTCTACATTGACACCTTCATGAGAACAATATGACCCAAATACTCTACTTCCTTCACCCCAAAGAAAAAATTGGATGGTTTGGCATATAGTTGTTGCTCCTTTAGTAGTTGTAGCATATAGTTGTTGCTCCTTT
>JASDQU011246632.1:0-15547 GCA_032191745.1 Picea mariana | reverse complement strand
CGGAGATCCAACTTTGTGACATAGATTGCTCCACATAGTTCATCTAAAAATTCATCAATGACGGGAATGAGAAACTTATCTTTAATAGTGATCTTGTTGAGCTCTTTATAATCTGGACACATACTCCATGAGCCATCTTTCTTGAGTACCATTACCACCAGTACAAAGTAAGACTAATAATGTCAACCTCTAACATTTCTTCAACCATAAGCTCAATTTCACTCTTCTGGGCATAAGGGTATCTGTAAGGCCCGATGTTAGGAGGAACACTCCCAGAAAATAGGTGAATAGCATGATCATGATTTCGAGTGGGTGGAAGACCTTTGGGAATATCTTCAAATACTTTGGAATGCTTATCAATGATCCCTTGGAGATATAGGGGAATAGATGGCTTAGATGTTTGAACATATAGTGAGCATAATTGTGTAATTACACCCTGATGCCCCTTTTTCAATAATTTTTTCATGCCATTAATGAGATAATCGTGATGAATAATAACTAAATTGTTCTATCGGACAAACATGAAATCCATCATAAAGTATAATAAAGATGGTAGCATTTTGAAACCCCTCCTGGAAACATCAAATGGAATTTTTTGTGCACAGATTAAGTCCATGGATATGACTTAAAGCATGGGAAAGAGTTGTATAGGTGTAGTAGGTCATCATTGTACAGTTCCAGAAAATTGTTTGTTAAAAGATGTGAATTTACCATCCTCGGCTTGCCAACACCAAGGGAAAGTTGAGGACTCTGGTAGTGTACATTCCTATATGGTAGTGTGGTGTTTATTTTTATTGTCTACCTTATTGCATTGAAGTTTTCTTGTTTCAACTTTCAATCATTAGATGTTTTAATGTCTAAAAAGGTTGGGCTAGTTAGTGTGACTAATGAGAGAGGACTAAAATATTATATTTCATAGGGTTTGGTCTCAAAATGCTTCTAGCCCTACTTGTCTATCTTTGTAGTTTATATTCATATCCATTGTATTTTAGGACTAATTCTTTATCCAATGAGAGGAGTCTTCTTGCATAATCATGATTTTATCTTTTCTTCCAAATTATCAAAATCTAGCTTATTATTTGAAAATTTTCAAGAGTAGACCATGCCTGGGTTATTGTTTTAGAATTTGACATAATCTGCTTATTGTTTTTGGTTATTGTTGTAGGGGATCGTTTAAATGAAATAGTTGGAAGTTTGTACTACATGGCTTCTAAGGTACTTAAGTGAAATTATGCACCATAAGTGGACGTATGGAGTGTCAAGGTCATTCTTTATATTTTATTGTGTGGAGTGTCGTCGTTTTGGGTTGGTCTGTATTTATAAAATGGTACAAAAAATTGTATAAGGATATTATGATAATATTTCTTATCAAGAGATTAAATTTATTTTCTATTTGACATATTATTACTATGAATATTACCATTTCTACTAAAGTTTATGGACTCTATTTTAATACTTAGTAGATACATATATCTCTTATTTTGGTGAATAAAGCTCAAGGATTTGTACATGTATTATGTTCTAAAACATAACAAGGGGTTTCCTAGGCCATTATACACTCTAATATAAATTTTAAAAGAGATCCATGGCCAAAAATTTCTAATCGGGTAAAGAATATTGCTAGCCATATCCAAAGCTTCGACCAACATATCATCAAGTGCTTGGTATGTAGGCTTAATCTTTCTTAAAATGAGTAACCAAGAGTTTGATGTCTACTGTAAAATAGAGTTTATCTTATCTAAATCATTTGCATTTTAGGATTTATAACTGAAATAATTGATGGGAAATTGGTGTCGACTAATGTACAAGCTCAATTGTATTTTTTCCTAAAGGATGCCAAGAGAAGAAACAAAGTTGAGAACAGTAAAGGATAAAACTAAGAAAGCAATTTATTATTGTGCCCTGATTTGATTACAAATTTAAGTTGAAACATTTTTTTTGTTTAAATTTTATCTTTCCATTATATTATATATTGTTTACATTAGAGGAGGATTCCCCATTATGCCATCTTCCTACAACTTGATCAGATACCATTCCTTGAAACCCAAGTTAGTTGGGTCAAATTATGGGTGCTGCCACTTTATACACAATTTCCAGATTGGCAACCCTCTTCCATCAACCAAGTGTTGGTATAAGCATTTTTTTTTCTGTTGGAGTGAAAACATTTCTTGATCAATACCTATTTCTACCACCCAAGTTTTCCAAATATCAAATGTGAAAACACTTTGGATCTGAACGCTATGTTCATAATTGCTTGATCTCTTATCAAGAGGTAGCTCTAACTGTATTCCAATTAATTATATGGAACTTTTTAGTGCTGGTTTTTCTTGCCACAAAAAATTTTGGATTTATTTCCCTACTTGTTGAATTATTCTAATTGGCACTGACAGAGTTGAATATTGGTAGATTGGAAGGGATGATAGAACTGATCTGATGATCACTACTCTCCTTGTTGGATTTAGCCAAGAGAGATATGCATTCTCAAATACTTAAAGGATGTGTTGTTTGACTTACTAGGGAACTCTAGAATTAAAGAAATAACTATATATTGTATGTTATATCTCACTCTCATTTACATTTTCATTTCTCTCTTTAGTGATAGGTTGTCGACGAGTCATAATTTTGTATGTTCCAATAAGCATACTATCTGCAAATTGAAATCCATCTTAAGCAAGGTGGATTTAGTTTCCTATTGTAAGCATTTTGGTAATGCTTTCATGATTACAAAGTAGTTTAACTACAAAGATGTGTGTCTTACCTGGTCTCAAAGTTCAGCATGGATATGGGTGCTACAAACTATCACTACTAAAGGGAAAGATGAATTGATTTATGCCATGATTATATATTTTATTATTATTATGGTTACTATTCTTATATTTTGATTTTCTGGTTAATTTTTAAATTCTACGAATTTCATAAATTTTAATGTTTATGACTTTCAATTTTTTTTAATTTTGATTATTAGCATTGCAAACATGACATATGTATATGCAGCTTTCTACTTTGGTGCAATAAGGTATTGTTCTTCTCAATAAGCTTCCTCCTCCAAATAGATTATAATAAGAGATGGAGCCTAGAAGAACAAGGCCACAAATTGTAAGTTTTAAACCTATGAAGTAAAGCAATGCATATATATTCTTAAGCAAAACAAAAATTAATCAATGGCTCATACACAGAGTACACAGAAATTTACATTGGAAACCCTTAACCAGGAGAAAACCAGCCTTCCTTGGTGTCGCGCCTTTCAACTCTTCATAGTATTCATTTCTCCATTCAAAATACAATATATACAATATTTTAGGTATTTTGTAGCTACCAAAACCCTAATCCCTTAATCTGGGATTAATCTAGAAAACTGCTAAAAATAGAAAAATACGCTAAAATAGAAAAAAACACCCAAAAATAAATTTTGGGGCATTTCCATGAACCCTGATGGCTCTAGGATATCGCTCAGAGCAGAACATTGCATGTAACCAGGCGAGGCCAATCCTGGCCCCCCTGGGACACCCCAAGGAAAGTGCTTGACGCACACAACAGAAAGGGTGAACAAAGTTGGGATCGTCAAACACAGTTGTCGAATATGACGTGCCCACACACACACACACACATGCAAATAATATAACATATACCCAACACAAGTTACATTGTCAACATCTTAAACCATACAACATCATTTGCTATCTCCTTCGAGCCAAAGAAAAGCTTCTTGCAAGGTTTTTTAATGGAAAAATATATGTTCATCTATTTAGTAAACCTGCAAACATGCAAAAGCAACAACTGTGGAGTATTTAAATAACTCACATGTTCCCTCATATCAAATTGGTTTCTCCATTTTAAAACTTGTCTGGCGGGGACTACGCTGCAATGTAGCACTTGTTTCATGTTAATTTGGGTTAAAATGTAAAATCTATTTTTTGGTTCACTTTTCATGTTCTTTTATTAATAAAAATATTACATGTGTGTATGTAGTCCCAAATAGGAGTATCACATGAACCACCCCCACTTGTGTTTCAAAGACTAACATACATTGCACGATTTGGCAACCTATTTCCTTTAATCATGCCACATTGGAGTTTTTATATCTCATAGTTTTGTTTGTAACTTCTAGTTTTTCTTAACATTCAAATTTGCAGTACATGGAAGGATTTGTACCTGGCCTGTTTTTCTTTACATCTCCTACATGCATCATCCATATCTAGATTGTAAATTCAATTTTATTTATTTATTTTTTCAATTGTGGAAGTACATTCATTGTATCGTATCACTCTAAATAGGTCAAAAATGTTGTTTTACATACATGGTAGATGTTATTCATGGCTAGCTTGTAATTTCTATTAACATACCACTAGTCCCTCCAAGTTTTGACATGGCATTTTTTATCATCATCTCCCACACTCAGGTATTGCATGTAACAATTTTAATTAGTTTAATCAAAATATGCTAGATATATGATATGGTTAAATTTATTAGTGTTATAAAAAATTATAATACCTTGTGTTTCTAGTATCAGTTAAGAACCAAATATCAACATAGCATAGAAAAACCTCAGAATAAGTATTCAACGCCTTGAAAAAGAGAGAATTTCATATAATAAGCCTCTTCTAGGGGGAAACCTCTGTATACACCACATAAATTTCCAAATACAAGATGATTCCAAATGAAAAGGTCTCAAGGTATATATAGGAGACTAGGAGGTACAATTACAACTAATGGACCCAAGCCGACATAAATAAAATAACATTACTAATGTAATATGCCCCAATTAAGGGGTAATGTGCCACTATTCGGGGATTAACATGCCCCTCCCCTTCAGACAAGTGTTGTCTACAATGCTTGAGTAATTATGGATTCTTTTGTATAAAAGACTCATCTTCCCAAGTGAAATCTTCAGCAGATAGTTTACTCCACTTAATGAGATACTCTGAAATGGATCTATAAATCAGCTGGCGAATTCTTGTTTTAGTGATAGCTTCAGGCTCCAATATGATTTTTCCTTCCTTGTCAAGTTCTGGAAATATAGTTTGAACTGGGATCTTGTCACCTATAAACTTCTTTAAGCATGAAACATGGAAAATTGGGTGTACTTGTAAAGATGCAGGCAACTCCAATTTGTATGCCATAGTACCAACTGTTTTCAACACCTTATAAGGGCCATAGTACTTTGGTGATCATTTATTATCCTTCTTGTCTTGCTTAAGGGACATCTATTTGTATGGTTGTAGTCTTAAAAACACCAAATCCCCTACTTCAAAAATTCTTTCACTACAATGTTGATCTGCTTGTTGTTTCATGTGATTTTGTGCCATTTTTAGGTTGTCCTTTAAGATTTGGAGAACTTTTTGTTGATGCTCGATGTGATCTCCCACTGCTTGAACCTTAAATTTTTTTTTAGAGAAGAAATGATGGAAGGATGGTGGTATCCATAGAGTGCCATAAATGGTGTCATTTGTGTTGCAATATGAAATGAAGTGTTATACCACCATTCTGCCAAGGGTAACCATTTGAACCATTGTGTTTGTTTACCAGAGACGAAGCAACGAAGGTATCCTTTTAGACATTTGTTCACTATCTCAATTTGTCCATCAGATTGAGGATGATAGGATGAGATATGAGTCAATTGAGTACCCAAACAAGAAAATAATTATGTCCAAAAATGTCCAGTGGAGAAGGGATCTCTGTCACTTACAATAATCTTTGGGCTTCCATGTAGCTTTTGAACTGTCTCCATGAATGCGGTGGAAACTATATTGTCTTTGAAGTGATGAGAGAGTGCACAAAAGTGTGTGTACTTGGTCATTCTATCAACAATCACCATGATGGCACTCTTTCCTTCAGACTTCGGTAACCCTATGATGAAATCCATGGAAACCTCCTCCCAGCACTGACTTGGGATGGATAATGGTTATAAAAGACCTGGGGTCTTAATTGTTTCCACCTTATTTTGTTGGAAAACCAAAAATTCTGCCACAAAACTTTGAACATCAGTTTTAAGTCCATCCCAAAAAAAATCCTTCTTGACCCTATGGTAGGTTTTCAAAAATCCTGAGTGCCCTCCTACCGAAGAGGTGTGCAATTCCAATAGTACCATTTGTTTTATTTGGGAGTTCTTACATAAATATAAGTGATCTTTGTACCATAGTGAATCATCTTTCCATGTAAATGTATCTGATGCACTAAAATCATGTTGCAACCTTTCAATGAGAGTCCACACGATTTCGTCATTCTTCCATTCATGCCATGCTTCTATTATCCAATCGATTTGGATGATCAAGATAGCACAAATAAATGCCTCAACATCTTTAGCCTTTTTTGAGAGTGCATCCGCCACAACATTTTGCTTCCCTTTTTAATAGATTATTTAAAAATCATAACCCAATATATTGGTCACCCATTTTTGTTGTTCTTATGAAGATAGTCTTTGTTCCAAGAAGTATTTGATACTATCATGATCTGTTTTGACCTTGAAGTGCCTACCTATTAGGTAAGGGTTCCATTTCTTCAATGCATGTAGTATTTCCATCATTTACTTCTCATAAATGGTTTTTTGTAAGTCCTTTTCCTAGAGTGGATGACTTTCAAAAGAAAGGGGCCTTCCTTCTTGCATTAGAACAACACTAATTCCCTTTCTCAAGGAATTACATTCCACAATAAAGGTTTTTGTGAGGCCTGGTGTGGTCAAGACAGGATCTTTTCACATCACCTCTTTAATTTGTTCAAAAGCTTGAGTTTCCTTTGGACTCCATGAAAATGAATCCTTCTTAGTTAATCTTGTAAAAAGTTTTGCTATTATTCCATAGTTCCGAACAAACTTGTAGTAGTAACCTGTCAAACCCAAAAATCCTTTAATATTCTTCAATATTTTGGGAATCGATCGATCCATCATGGCCTTAATCTTGTTAGGGTCTACATTGACACCTTCATGAGATACAATATGACCCAAATACTCTACTTCCTTCACCCCAAAGAAAAATTTGGATGGTTTGGCATATAGTTGTTGCTCATTTAGTAGTTGTAGCACCTTGTCAACATGTCACACATGATTCTCCCAAGACTTTCTATAGATTAGTATATCATCAAAAAATACTAACACAAAGTTTCGAAGGAAGGGCTTGAAAATGGAATTCATCAACCCTTGGAATGTGGAAGGTGCATTTGTAAGGCCAACAGTCATGACCAAAAATTCATAATGGCCTTCATGAGATCGGAATGTTGTTTTTGGGATATTTGCTTCATTCATTCTAATTTGATGATACCCTAAATGAAGATCCAATTTTGTGAAATAGATTGCTCCACGTAGTTCATCTAAAAATTCATCAATGACGGGAATGAGAAACTTATCTTTAATAGTGATCTTGTTGAGCTCTTTATAATCTGGAAACGTACTCCATGAGCCATCTTTCTCGAGTACCATTACCACCGGTGCAGAGTAAGACTAATAATGTCAACCTCTAACATTTCTTCAACCATACGCTCAATTTCACTCTTCTAGGCATAAGGGTATCTGTAAGGCCCAATGTTAGGAGGAACACTCCTAGGAAATAGGTGAATAGCATGATCATGATTTCGATTGGGTGGAATACCTTTGAGAATATCTTCAAATATTTTGGAATGCTTATGAATGATCCCTTGGAGATATAGGGGAATAGATGGCTTAGATGTTTGAACATCTAGTGATCATAATTTTGCAATTACACCCTGATTCCCCTTTTTCAATAATTTTGTCATGCCATTAGAGCTTATCACCTTTCTGGGTTTCCCTGTGATACCCCTTAACTCAATTTATTTTCCTTCCATTGAAAATTTCATGAAAAGTTCTTGAAAATTAAAAGTCATTTTTCCTAATGATTGTAAACATTGGATTCCTAGTATGACATCAGCACCACCCATGGGTATAAAAATCATTGGAATATTCTTTACATATTCCCCCGTAGTAAGATTGATCTTATTGCATTTTCCTAAGAAATTGATAATTCCTGCATCTGCAATCATTACTTGAAACTCTGGCACTGGATATACAAAGCAATTGAGAGCTTTGGCTAATTTATAGTGAATGAAATTATGAGTACTACCAGAATCAATTAGGACTATTATGTTTTTCTTTTTGATATATCCTTCGATCTTGAGGGTTTGAGGAGTGTTAATTCCATCCAATGCATTACATGATATTGTGGGAGTCAACTCTTCAAAAGAAATTGCTTCTACATTTTCATCTTGAGATGGTTCTTGTTATTGTTCGTGTTCTTCTTCCTCTTCACAATCTATGTAGAATAATTTCTTCTCACCGCACTTATGTCCCTTACTATACTTGTTGTCACAATTAAAGCATAAACATTTTTCTTTTCTTTCCTTCAATTGTTGAGGTGTCAACCTTGTAGGTTGAGGTGTTTTAGAATAAGGGACATTATTCTCTTGATAGATGTTAGGAGTGGTCCTTCTAGTAGCCATAGCCATATTTTTACTTTCAACATTTCTTACCACCCTGAACGCATTCTCCAATGATTTGGGTTCCCAAAGGAGAACCTCATGTTGAATGTTATCCTTTAAATTTCATATGAATACATCAATCAGGCGCTCATCTAGAATATATGTTAGCTTTATATTCAATATTTGGAAATTCTCAATGTGCTCTGCAACTAAACCCTTTTGCTTGAGATGTATCAATTGGCTAAATAAGGTATTTCTCCTTGTATCCTCATAGTGTGTTATCATTTCTTTTGTCAAAATTGTCCAAGTGACGAGTGATTTGTGAGAACAAATCCATCGATGCCACACAAATTGATTGGGTTCTAAATATAAAGAAGCAATTTGTACCTTTTGTGTATGTGGCACATCATGTAAATCAAAGAATTTCTCCATATGAAGTATCCATGTGATTGGGTCCTTGCCATAAAACTTCCTCATATCGATCTTACGAAAGTGGTTGGTGTTCAACCCAAAGTTAGATTTTCTCCATTCTTGATTCATCTTCCTTGTGTCCTCATCATGAATTTCATGGGATACATTTTCATTTTCAGGTGTCCTCTCTATTAGGAATTTTTTCAATCCTTCCACGATCTCCCTTTTTAAACAATCCATCATCCCTTGTAGTTCATATTTTGTTATTGTCTTATTTTGTAAATCATTTATGTCCTTACGCATTTCTTCACCTTCATCAAGAGTCCAAGTAGGAATATTTGGAGGCTTATTTGGTGTAGAAGTTCCCTTTTTTGGTGGCATGTTGGCCAAGTATCACTTTTAAACCTTGATTTTGAGGTGGTTCTGCTAGATGATCTTTCTTCTGATGTATGTCCAAAATTTCGGCCCTTCTGGATATGAAAAATTATTTTTTGTATTTATCTGATATTTCTTCTCTACAATTCCACATTTCTGATCAAAATTGGAGGTGCCAAGTGGAAGTTATGATAACTTCCCCACAGCTTGCTAATTTTTTCCCTTCCAGGAGAGCGTACTTGTAAAGAGTGCCAAGATCACAATATCTGATATTTGATTATGAAACTTGTACCAGAAATACTAAACATTGTCCATTGTCCAATGCAACTAGTCTCACTTAATTTGGAAGCTCACTAAAGAAGATATCATTGTTTTACCCAAAAGACATGTTTGAGACTAGTTAATATGACTAGTCAGATACCCTATCTTGCACAGGGTGTATCTACAAAAGTAGGATGACCCAAAAGATGAAATTTTTATCATAGCTACCTTGATAATTTCTATGAATATCCTCCATATTTCAGGGTCTGAAATGTGACAGAAAAAATTTCATAGCGAAAATTCCGCGATGACTAAATTTCGGATGATTCCATAACCCTATCTTATACAGGCTATATCTCCGAAAGTATAAGGCCTAAGGAGATGAAATTTGAACCCAACATACCTTGATCCGTCTGCTAAATATCCTCCAAGGGGTTCCTTCTAAAACATCATAGAAAAACAGTTATAGAAAAAATTCCAAGGTGTCTCAGATGTAGCAGCAAAACCTCAAGACCTTGATCTCTGATACCAAATGTTAAGAACCAAATATCAAGATAGCATAGAAAAACCTATGAATAAGTACTCAATTCTTTCAAAAAGAGATAAGTTTAGATAATAAGCCTCTTCAAGGGAGAAACCTCCTTATACACCACATAAATTTCCAAATACAAGATGATTCCAAATGAAAAGGTCTCCTTGGTATATATAGGAAACTAGGAGGTACAATTACAACTAATGGACCCAAGCCGACATAAATAAAATAACATTACTAATGTAATATGACCCAATTAAGGGGTAATGTGACACTATTTAGGGCTTAACAGTATCTCATGGGACTTCTTACTATTCTACCTCATGCATAGTTTTAGGCACATTGTATTCCTACATTTGCTCCCACTGCATTCATTGAAATTGGAGTTTTTATCAACATGCCCCTCGCCTAGGTATTAAACAAGTTAATTTTTTCATTTACATTCTTGTTTTTCTTGCAATTATAATGTATGCCTATAACTTGTTTGAAACCTATTGTTTGTATTTGATCATGGTATTTTATCATTGTACACCCCCACAAAACAAGTAAGGACCATTGGTTGGCTCTTCTACTTCAATTGCAACTGAACCTGCATGTTTTGTCTTCTCATCTATTGTGGCTACTACCAGTGATGCATCTACCATTATTTCCTCTACTGGTGGTGTGTTTTTTTTGTGGATTCTATTGGTGCTACATCTATGACCATTGTATTTATTATTTTAGCAGGGGGGTTGACCAATGGCTTTGACTCCTAGCCAAGAAGGCCATTCTCCAACATTTCCCTTGATTTTTACATTTAGATCAAAAGTTGATGAATTTTTTTGAATGAAATTATTGATATAATTGTAGGAATTCAAATTTTTCATTCATTGATATCTTGCAAATTTTACAAGCATAGATCATAGAGAGGTTTGGGTCAAGGAGGATGAAATTGTTTGCAAGACTAGTTGCATATACAATGGTTTTTTGTTATATTTTAATTTACTTATTTTAACTTATAAGTTTTTTGATATTAGATATTATAAATTGTTGATGTTATTTCATTTCTAGTCTCTGGAAATGCAGAACAATCCTTGATTCGGGAAACTTTGATCCTCCTCAAGCAAAACGAAGAGGAAGATCACATTTAATGATATCATTGTCATGTACCCCATATGAATGCCTCACACTCCATGACTCACCAATAACCATATTCTTATTCTTACTATATATAATGCTCCCCAATACACCAATAATCAACACAACAAACCACGCACTCTCCATTGTTTTTTTACACTAAATAAAATCCTTTATCCAAGCACCCAAAGGTGTTCAAAGCTTATTTCAAATCTCTCTAGGTTTCTCTACCATTTTTTCCTCGTATCAAATACCCAAAATATCACATAGATGGGTCTTGAGTGGGAAAAAATGTGATCATAGATCTTAAGAAAGGATTATGTAAATGAATTGAGAGTTCCCACTAGTTACAAAGGGCCCAATGGCACTTCAAAATCATTGAAATTGTAATAAAAATACCATCCAATCCCACCCAGTCAAAACATCTATTTAATGTAGAGGAAATCATCTGGTCCCATCCAGTCAAAACACCTTCTACCTAGAAGCTCTTTAAATTCCTTGGTCATGGATGGAGGCATCCTTGTCATCTCCTTCCAAAAGGAGGAATCTGAGTTTGAGCCCACGGAATCCCTCTGAAGATCCCAAATAATGACCCTGGACAAAGTTGATTGTTTGACTCTACACAATGCGACTAGAACCCTCGACCCATAGGTAAACAATTTCAGTGTCATGATTCCAATAGTGAATATAGGAAACTGCACATACATGGTCAATTCACGGATCTTATCATTGTCAACATTGAAACCAAAACACCCCACATTTGTTGCCCCACAATACTAGGTTCTAAACAATAGAAGAAACCATCACAGAAAACCATATCCTTCGTTCCCTTTAGCTGCCAATTCCTGGACAGATGTCCCGCCATCCTCCATGTCTCCATAGAAGAATCGTATATTTCCACTATCTATGCATTCTCCCTACCATGTAACTCACCTAATTCCACCACTTTGTATTTTTCTAGATGGTTTCCCTCACCTCCAACTATGCATGTGGAAATAACCCTTATTAAGGTTGACATGGCAGGAAGTTTGAAGGACCTTTGTGTCAGAGGATTGTAGATAGTAAGGGAAATGGCATCCTAGTCTGATATGCAGATCAAGTTTATAACGAATAGGCCTACATGGACCGATGTATTGTAATAAAAATTTTGGCTTTCCTGAGTGAAGGGAAGGGAGATGGAGTGCTTTCAAATCCTAGTGAGGACACAATAATCCCAACAATTGGATTTTCCATGCAAGTCTTTCCAAATAAGTAGCCATGGCTTCTTTGAAAGAGGTGATTGAGCCTATTTATCAGTGATGAAATTGGTTGATAAAAAAAGTGATTGAGCCCATTTATTAGTGATGAAATTGGTTGAAACATTTGGCATGTTGTGATGAGGCTATAATTATTGATGTCCCCTAGGAGTGGGACCCCCTCCACATCTATCTTTGGATGTCTCAACCCTTACTAAGCCATAATTTACTTGTTAGTGTTGTCTTTTGGGTTGTTCATACTAGCATGGGGTTTATTCAGTGGGAGTCACTCTTGTGACTACCACTATAAACCCTTTCTATTTTAATAATAATAGTAATAGTAATAGTAATTACAACATCCCTCTCTAATTCCATTAACAAGTTCTCTATCGAGGTGTCATGTAAAAAGAAAATAGAATGACCAACCCTTGGTATGATAAAGAGTCTAAGGTTGCTAGAAAATCAATCAAGGATGCTTTAGATAACAAGTTCTTAAAATCCAATAAGATAATAAGGTACAAAACCCCAATTAAAATGAAAAAAAAAAGTACTATATAAATAGAAAGCAAGAGAATCTTTACGCCTCTTTAAGCTAGGTCCTAAAAAATTTAAGAGGAAAATTGTGACTCATAAAACTAAGAAAATAATATGATTCCCTTGAGGGATTGGAATTCTCAAAAATCTTTATGAATCCCCTAATGTTGTAGATAAAATTCAAACCCTTTCTACACAGGAAGATGTTTTTCTTTTTATAGAAGACATAAAATTTGAGGTTAATTTGCTCACAAAAAGGATACTTAAGAACATTGAAGGCTACCAAGCAGAAATATTAAAAATTGGAGGGCCTATCCTCATCCCTCACATACACAAGCTCTTCAATTTAGCAATCAAGCACAGCTTCCCTAAAACATGGACAAAAAGCCTCATTGTACCTATTTTTAAAAGTGGGGATAAAAGAAATCTCTCTAATCATAGGACCATTATGATTAGCCCCCATTCTAGCCAAGTTATATGGAATCATTTTGGAAAATAATAGCAATGTATGGCTAGAAAGACACAGAAAAAGAGATAAAGGCGAAGCTAGATTTAGGAGTTATCATTGAACTATGGACCACCTTGTTACACTTAAGATCATTACGAATGAGTGTCACAATAATAAAGCCAATCTCTTGTGTTCTTTCATTGAATTTAGAAAATATTTTGACACAATGTCTAGGACTAACCTTTGGAATAGATTAGAAGAGCTAAAAGTTCATTTCAAGTTGAGAGTTGTTGCAATAAGGTTGGAAGAAGTTAATTTTAATATAGGATCTAAGTAAAGTTGTTCCATGTCCCCTACTCATTACTTGTTTTGGCATATACATCAGCAAGTTAGAGAGTTTTTTGGAAGAAGCAAGTTTTGTTGACCCGAGTCTTGTTGGTCTACTCATCATTCTTCTTCTTTACACTGATGATATTGTTCTTATGGTGAGGAGTCCCTACGATCTCGAAAAGAAACTAAAAATTTTCAAGGAATTCTAATCCAGTATGGGTGTGGATGTTAACACTACCAAAATGAAGGTTGTGATCATTAAATCCAAAAATATCACTTACACTCATTTTGTGTATGACAACAACAACTTAGACGAAGTGACTTCATCACAAGTTTAACGGGAACAATATAATTGAGAAAATGATAAATGGAAGGTGGAAAGCTTATTATGGACTTGAAAATAGTTGTAAATCAATGGACCTTTGGGTAGGGATAGAAATAAACTCCTCTTTGAGACTCTTTTCACTCTTGTGATCATATATGGTTATGAAGTTTGGGGTTGCATAATCTCTAGAGAACCATCAAGAAATATAGAGAAAATCTGAAAGTGTTTAATAATTTATAGTCCCAAAATTAAAGGCAACACACCCTATCTTATCCTCCTCAGAGAATCGAGTCTTTCCCCATTAAGAGTACAACTATGAGTAGGTACCTAATGTTAGACAGTTGTCTTAGGTTAATGGACAGTTGGTATGGATTGTTGGTTGTCATTGATGTCAATGATTGGAGACTGATTTCAACCCTTAGTGATTGATGTCAACCCTTGGAGAAAGTCTGGTAGTGAATTATGGTAACACAAAGATTTGGGTAATGGACCCAAGGTTGTTTCATGTATAATGGTATGAGTTTTAATATATTTTAAGGTAAGACTAATCTATATGGATAGTACATATCATTACATTTTCGATGGTATGTGGAATGTCACATAAATCCTCATGGTTAGAGAGTTATGGCCATGAGAAGTTGGAGAACCTAGGTTTGGGTAATGGAGCCAAGTTTGTTTGATGGATAATGGTATGAGTTTTGATATATTTGCAGGAAAGACTATTCTAGATGGATATTACATGTCATTATGTTTCCTATGGTATGTAGAACATCACATAACTCCTCACGGTTAGATATTTATGGCCATGTGAAGTTGGAGAACCCTCATGAGTCATCTAGAAGCCCCAAAAGTTCAAAGTGGTTTAAGAGATTTTAGAAGGTAAATAATAAAGTGAAGTGATGAGTGTACTATAAGTCAAAGTGAATACAAAAGAAATTATTTAAATAATAAATTTAATGGATAAATTATTAAGTTTACAAGTGGTTAGAAGTGGGTTAACCCTAAAATAAGGAAAGTGGGTTAAGATGGTTAAATGATAACCCCTTGAGGAAGCTACATGAAAGTATAAATATCTACAGGTGAATGAGGTAACCATAGGATATCAAGCCGAATTTCAGAGGGAAGGTGAAGTAAAGAAGGCCGAAATTCAAGGGAGGATAAATTATTTTGATGATGTTTTCTAAGGTATGTTATTTATAGGCCATCTCACCATTTTCGCCATAACTTTTTTTCTAGAATGATTCAGACTGTGAAATTGGGAGTCCATTGAGGAAACATATCCAAGTATTTGTGGTACAAATTTCATCTTGTGGGTCATTGTATTTTGGAGTTACAATACGTGGAAAATAGAGTTTGTGGCTAGTCCTGAAACTAGTCTAAAACAGGTGTTTCGGGTAAAAATGTCATAACTTATTCATAACATACCAAAATTTAGTAAGACCAAATTTTTTTGTTATATTACAGTATGTAGTATTCTATGTACAATTTTTAGATCCATAAAAAAAATATTCTGTGCGGGGAATGCTCTACAAGTTCGCTCTCTAGAATAAGCCAGA
>JASDQU011246627.1:7712-25812 GCA_032191745.1 Picea mariana | reverse complement strand
CATCTTCATCATATCAATGACAACTCATTGATCCATCTTCATCTATGCATTCTCATCAAGGAAAATACATATTATATTACATCAATCATCAATCAATCAATCCTTTGACATCAATCAATCACTTGACATCAATCAATCAAACCATTGGCATCAATGACAACATGATCCAACATCATTTTCCTACTAAGTGCCCATATGTAGAAAGGGAATATGGTGATGATGAAAAATAATCTCTCTCCATAAGCATGGAAACAAAGCCTACTAATTAAGAAAATGAAGATAATGGGAAAGAAAATGAAGATAATCAGAAAGAAAATCCAAACTCAAAAGAATAATATCTTGAAGCGGAACTCATTAGTGCCTTAGAATAAATAGACATGCTTAGGAAAAAGAATATAAAGAAGAAGGAGAAAATGAAGAAACATGAAAATAGTGATCTTGATATTGAACAAATAGAGAATATAGTTATCATCCTAAAGACTCAATTATAAGTGCCAAAAACGATAGAAGAAATGGTGAGAAGCCAGCTGAAAGAAAAGGAAGAAAATTAGGGGAAGCTAAAGGCTGAAATCGTTTCCTTAAGAAAGGAAATAGAGAAAAAAATGATCAATTGAATATAAGCTTGAAGTTTGGAGAGAGCATTGAAATCTTAGATAATATTCCTTTCTTCCAAAGTTCACCATTGATCAAGATAGATCTTGGCTACGATGAAAAAAAAAATACCCCCAAGGGAGTTGCAAGAACTAAGGTCACAAATCCATCAGAAAAGGAAAATGAAGAAAATCCTAAAAGCTATGCCAATATTCTCAAAGGCTCCATCAACAATGAAGGAACCAACAGGAAATAAAATGATGACCAAGGACATTTTTATCTTGCATACCAACTCTTTCTTTCCGTTCATAGCAAATTCTTCTAGATGCTTCATGTAGATTTTTTTTCTTTTGGATCCCTATATAGAAATGTTGTCTTCACATACATTTTTTCTACTTCAAAATCAAAATTATCCACGACAGAAAAAATAAATAAAACTGAATTTAACTTGGAAACATGAGAAAAAATATTACCAAATTCAATTCCCTCTACCTGGGAAAAAGCTTTCGCTACTAATCGAGCTTTGTGTTTCTCAACTTTTCCTTATTCATTCAACTTATTCTTAAACACCCATTTGCTTCCAATAGGATTTCTTCCAGTTAAAAACTCCACTAGATACCAAGCCTCATTATTATCCAAGGCTTCCATTTCTTCAACCATGGCCTTTTTCTAAAGTTTTCCATCCTCTGAATCCACTTCCTCCCTAACAGTTCTAGGATCATCATCAATAATAGACAAAGAAAAATATGAATGGAAACCAGGTGGAGTATACCTTTATGTTTTCCTTCTTCCCCAAACCGGTCTCCTCAATACTTGAGTATGAGGACATTCTTCTTCTAACTCATGTTCTTTTGTAGAGTATGATTCACCATCCTTCAACTCAAACTCTATTTTCTCTAGCTCTTCTTTCCTTGGTAGGACTTCCTATTTGACAACATCTTTGATTTCTCTAAATAATACATCTCGACTATACACTACCTTTAAAATTTTTGGGTTCCAAATATTATAACCTTTCAGACCATATTTATACCCAATAAAGGTACATTTTTCAACCTATTCATCTAGCTTACTCATTTTTTCCTTTGGAATGTGTACATAGGCATCACATCCAAATATCTTGAGATATGTGAGAGAGGGTTTCTTACTAGTCCATACCTCATGTGGAGTCTTGTCATCTGATGTTGATGAGGGTGATCGATTAACCAGGTAACATGTAGTACCCATTACCTCTCCCCAGAATTCTTGTCCTAACCTGACACCACTGAGCATGCACCTTGATTTTTCCATCAATGTTGTGTTCATCCTTTTTGCAAATCCATTTTGTCGAGGTGCATATGGAGTAGTCTTTTGCCTTATATACTACACTTTTTACAAAATTCTTCAAATTCATTTCCACATAACTCTTCACCATTATCCATCCTCAACACCTTGATTATTTTCTCTATTTGATTCTCCATAAGATCCTTAAACTCTTTAAACCTATCAAATACTTCAAATTTCTCCATGAGGAAATATATCCATGTATTCCTCAAGAAGTAATCTATAAATGAGACAAAATACATAGATTTTTCCAATGATGGAACCAACACAAGTCTAAACACATCACTGTGCACCAACTATAAAATTTGTTATGCCCTTGTTGCACCAGGGGCGAATCTTAACCAATTATGCTTCCCATATACATAATGTTCACAAAAATTAAAATCCAGAGGGAATTTAGATATACCTTCAACCATACCTTTACTGTGTAGTAGTCGAAGGCCCTTTTCTCTTATATTCCCCAATCTCTGATGCCACAACATAGTCTTTTCTCTAGAGACTATAGAATTTTTTTCTTCTTCGGCTCCAATATCAAGAGAAATGGAACTATTATACCCATAACTAATAGTGCTTCCCTGCATCTTATACATATTTCTAGACCAAAATCCATTCAACAATAACATTTCTCCTCGAACCATCCTATAGGTTTCTTTCTAAAACATGTTTTTTACCCCTGCATCATCCATTTTTCTTATAGAAATCAAAGTTTTGTCCAATCCTAGGATGAGAAGAACACTAGGGAGTTTTCTAACACTTCCATCCATGAGAATCAACTTGAATTTTCTTTGTCCTATGATTTTTGTTGTTGAGTCATCACCTAGGAAAACATCAACTTCATCATACCTGTTGGTCCTAAGGTCTGCACTTGACTGCTAAAGGGAAAAGCTAGGCCACCTATCAGTTTAGAATGATTGTTTATTTAAATTTTTGTTGGTTGGTCAGAGGGTTATTCTATCAAGACAAAGGAAAGGTTGGGTTGGAAGAACAATATGGATTAGGGCCCTCCTTGGCTGATAGCACACTAATGATGGACCAGTGAAATAATAGAAAACAAAGAGAAACAACAAACTACTCAATGAATAATTTTCTGCGATAATTTCAATACTTAAAATATCATTTCAAGAAATCAAACATGTATCAAAACACAATAACTCCCACAAGTTGTAGAAAACAAATATTTACCAAAGCATTAGTTGTTTGACAGGTTGCATATCAGTAAAAATAAGTCATATAATAGTTGAAAGGAAATGAATTGTATGTTGCACAAATAAAAAAATGTATTCAAGATAATAATGAAAACACATGAAGAGTTTAACGAAACACTATCATCAAGAGTATGTTCACCAGGTAGAAATCTTTAATCCATGTGTAAAATAGGTCCAACCGGTCTGTTGTGTTTTTATTCTTTCCTAAAAAAATATGACCTTTACAATATCCAAAAACTGACTATTTAAAAGAGTTGTAGAGGCTCTCGTCCTTAGGGGACTGAGACCTCGATCTAGGGAATTGTTCGTAAAACAAAATATTAACTTCATTAAGATACCAGAATTAAACAACAAGGGTGGTTCTTATCACACACAGAATACCACTCTTGCATCTGATCTAGGAAAATGTTGGACTTAATCAAATGAAACTACTACTGTCTTTGCGACAAAACTGATGCATGTGCTGGAGGAAATGAGTGTCCGAAAATAGGCCTCAGAGTGATAAAGAAGGGATCTGTGTTGAATGACAACATGTCTACAAGATGTTAGAGGCCACTAGAGGTAACCAATTGCATGAACAGAGCTTGCTGATGTGTTTCTGGAACTAATCTGTGCCGACCTATGACTGAGACTTAGCTCTATGTCTATGCTTGAGATTTTGGAGGCCAAGTGAACTCTATATTGGCCCCATCATCTACCATTTGTACCTGTGAAATGGCTTCCCTGGAATGGTTTTTTGGCCCATCGAACATGAGGGGAGATGTGGAGGTGACCATCCAACTGGGAGATGGGATGAATGGACGCAAGGGTAGATGATGTGTAGTGGGGGATACAAGTGGCATGTAGGGAGAGGAGGAGTAGATAGGTTGGGAAGTGAGTGGAGAATAGGTGGTGAAAGGCGAGAGGGGGTGGTATTGAAAAACAACCTGGGAGGAACTCGAAGGGGGGGTGTAGGCGGTAAGCGGATTAGAGAGGGAGGGGTCTGAGTTCTTGAGGAGTCACCATATTAGGTAGAGCCCATGATGATAAAACCACTTTCTTAGACTCCCCCACCCCATTGTTAAATATAGAAAGGTCAGAGGGGTTTAAGCTGCGACAAGGACCGTCGATCTAGAGAGGTGGGCCACCGCCGATGGAGATCAACGCAGGGGTTAACAGAGGACAAGTGTCAGGCAGTGAGAGGAGGGGGAGAAGTGAATGGGATGAGTGGAAGTGATGTGCAGGTGACGCGGTGATCCGATGTCATTCTAGAACATGATTTCAAGAGTTTTTGAGGGTGGTTTGGATATAAACCACCTTTTGGCCTGCAATCCACCACAATTTTCCACGTACCCTTCCAACAAAACCATAGTTTAAATTGAAGAACCACTCTAGAAAATTAACATCTGGGCAGTTGAGTACCCGCAATGAATTGTAGTCATCGATATGATTATGATCCAAGATCTGGGTGACATTTACCCGTTGCAAGGATCGTTGGTTCTCATTGACCTAGGATCAATGGTCCAGATTCAATTCGAAATTTTGGGTTTCGGGTGTTTTGAATGTGAAACATGAAACATCTTGTGGAGGAAAATATCTGAAGTGAATGATCTGTCGTCACCTATCATGATGGATGAACGTTCCAAATTCACATCGGAATTCCGGGCTTGGGGAGTTTCAAATGTCAAGTGTGAAGATATCCTGGAGGAAAATTGTCGAAGTGACATGGCAGTCTGATGTCGTATGATGTCAAGACTGTTGAGGTGTCTTGGGAAGAATGGTGACATGTGTCATGTGGAAATGAGTGAATGACACAACCAAATGACCTGAGATGAATGCCATGTGTCCTGCCTCATGATTGTACCATGTGTCTCAATTTTTGGTTGCCACATGCTTCGACACTTCGGGCTTTGGGAGTTTCAAATGTTAGTGCTTAAAAACTTCCCGGAGGAAAATTGCCAAAGTAACTGATATGTCGCCACGTGTCTTGTCTGATGGATGGTCTGGATTCACTTTGGGACTTTGGGTCTTTGGTTCTTCGGGACTTTTGAATGTGAAACTTGAAAATATCCCGGAGGAAAATCCCCAAAGTGAATGATCTATTGCTGCATGTCGTGACCGACGAATGGTCTAGATTCTCTTTGGAAATCGAGGCTTTGGGAGTTTCAAATGTGAAGCGTGAAAAATATCCCGGAGTATAATCACCGAAGCGACGTGTTAGGTTCTCGGGACTTCGGCTCTTTAGAGGCTTTAGGTATTTAGGAACTCAATGCTTCTAACTTGATATTGAAACCCACGCAATTCTAGAACTCGAATGGATGAGAGTCGTTGATCTATGATTCTCTTGGTGGATCTTTACCATTGAAAATTTACCTGTCTGCTCCCACAGTTTGAGCCCAAAATTTGTTGTTCTTGGTTGTTGTGTTGTGTGCATGGGTGTTTCCTATACATAGAAAAGGCTTGGTAGACCTACCGTGAGCTCAATCAATGGTGCACGTGATGACAAGCATGTCGAAAAAAATATGACATGTATTTTATCATTCCAGAAAAACAGAAATAAAAATGCATGAAGGCTTAAAAACGAATAAGGTCCAAGACACTCAGTAGTGGGAAACTGACTTAAACAAGTAGAAAAAGGAAAAATTGATGAAGGCATAGGAAAAAGAGAGTAGAGGCAGGGGATGCAGACCTAGGTTACAACATTGGCTCCCACTAGGGATAGCTCGCCCCTGTGAGGTGCTAAGAACTATAGATCGGTGCGTTGAGATTAGATAATTTCTCTTACCTTTCATACTTACCCTCATTTCCATCTGCCAACCTTGTGTATTTACTATTGTCCCTCTGCCATGAATTTTATTGAATTAAAAACCGAGGCTACACCCTAGTGCCGACGTTGGGCTATGGAGTATTTACTGAAACTTGAAAATGCAACTAAACCCCAATGCCTTTGTTGGGCTATGGAGTATTTACTAAAACTTGAAAATGCAACTAAACCCCAATGCCTTTGTTGGGCTATGGAGTCTCTTATTCAAACAAGCTACTGAAAACCAACATACTGAAAAACAACCGTGAACTAAAAATTAAATGCTTGAACTACAATCCATTGAAATCCACCACAAGCTGCCATGTACCCTTCCAACAAAACCATAGTTTAAATTGCGGGACCACTCTAGAAAATTAATGTTTGGGCAATTGTGTCCCTACAATGAACTGTAGTCGTTGATGTGATTACAATCCAATATCTGTGTGACATTTACTTGCTGCAATGATCAACGGTTCTCGTTGACCTAGGATCAATGGTCTAGATTCACTTCGGACTTTCGAGTTTCGAGTGTTTTGAATGTGAAACATGAAACATCTCCCAGAGGAAAATCTCTGAAGTGAATGATTTGTCACCACATGTCATGATGGATGAACGGTCTAGATTCACTTCGGAATTTCGAGCTTCAGGAGTTTCAAATGTCAAGCGTGAAGATCTCCAGATTAAAATCACCGAAGTGACATGGCGGTATGATGTCATATGATGTCATGGTTGTTGAGGTGTCTTGGGAAGAATGGTGACACATGTCATGTGGAAATGAGTGAATGACACAACCAAATGACCTGAGATGAATTCCACGTTTCCTGCCTCATGAGTGTTCCACATGTCTCAACTACTGGTTGTCGCATGCTTTAGCACTTTGGGCTTCAAGAGTTTCAAATGTTAGTTCTTCAAAAATTCTTGGAGGAAAATCGTCGACGTAACTGATCTGTCGCCACGTGTACCGTTTGATGGATGGTATAGATTCACTTCGGGACTTCAGGTCTAAGGTTCTTCGAGACTTTCAAATGTGAAACCTAAAAAATATCCCAGAGGAAAATCCTCGAAGTGAATGATCTACTGCCACATGTCGTGACCGACGAATGGTCCAGATTCTCTTCAGAAATCCAGGCTTCGGGAGTTTCAAATATGAAGCATGAAAAATCTCCTAGAGGAAAATCATCGAAGCGATGTGTCAGGTTCTCGGGACTTTGGCTCTTCAGCTCTTCGGAGGCTTCAGGACTTTGGGAACTCAGTGCTTCAGAGTTGATATTAAAACCTGCATGATTCTGGAACCCGAATGGACAAGAGCTGTTGATCTATGATTAGCTTGGTGGATCTTTACCGTTGAAAATTTACCTGTCTGTTCCCACAGTCTGAGCCCAAAATTTGTTGTTCTGGGTTGCTGCATCGTGTGCATGGGAATTTCTTGTACATAGAAAAGGCTTGGTAGACTTGTGGTGAGCTCAATCAATGGTGCACATGATGACAAGCATTTTGAAACAAATATGACATATATTTTATCCTTCCAGAAAAACATAAATAGAAATGCGCGAAGACTTAAAAACGAATAAGGGCCAAGACACTTAGTAGTGGGAAACTGACTTAAACAACTAGGAAAAGAAAAAATTAATGAAGGCATAGGAAAAAGAGAGGAGAGGTAGGGGATGCAGACCTAGGTTACAATAATACCTTTCATATTCGTAAAACCACTTACTTTATGGAGTCATATGAAATGATGCACCTAATTCAACAAGCCATGCCTCATGATCTTCATGTGTGCTTGAAGAATCCAAGTACACATCCCCTCCTTATTTCGAGGATGTTTTTTCTTCTATAGAAGGAGCATATTCAAATTCCTTCCCTCTCTCAACACTTTCGCATCTACATTTCTTCTTGTAGTGCCCTTTTTTTCCACATCTCCAGCATACCTTTACAAACTTTCTGAGAGATTTATATCTACCCTCAGATTTAGATCTCCCACTTGAGGACTTAGAAATATTTCTTTCCTAGGAGCATCCTCTTGCAAATAATGATTTTTTGATCTATCCTTCCATGTTCTTCCTCCTCATCTCCTTTGAAAATAAGGATGATACAACATCATAAAAACTTACAGTAGTTGTATTACTACCTATGGCCACAACCATACTATCCCATGAGTCTGGTAAAGAGCACAATAAAATGATACATTTATCTTCATCAGAAATATTAATATCAACATATAATATATTACTTACCACAGTATTGAAGGCATTCAAATGCTCTATCACCAAGTCTCTATATCTCATCCTCAAGTTATACATCTTCTTCTGCAGGAACAATTTATTTATGAGGAACTTAGACTGATACAAAGTCCCCACCTTATCCCATAATTCCTTGGTTGTATCTTCCCCTGATACATGTAATAATACTAAATCTGAGTGACAAACCCATATTGTTCTATTTTCCTTCCAATTCAACTTTTTCCAGTCTTCTATTGACATTCTTGTAGGTGAAGTACCTAGATCCACCATGATCCACTTATCAAATATTCCATCTTGAGCTTCCATAGCTCAAAACGTTTCCCATAAAATATCTTGATCTCTACTTTCAAATCATTGTACATTTCTTTTCACTTGAATAATCAATATCACAAATCTCCCACTATAACAAGGCTTATCACAAACCCGAGCCAAACCCTTCGCCACAAAGGCTTCCCTCTGAATCCAATAATTTATTTGATATCAAATGTAGATTTTAACCTTGTACAATTAATTATTGCAAACATATTTTTAATAAAAACATAAAAGATAAAATGGAACACACACATTACACAAAGATTTTACCCTAAAAACCCAAACCGGGAAAACCAACAACTTGTTTAAAGTTGCACCTCTAAACTTATATTCATCATTATCTTCATTTCTTACAATAAAATACATAAATAGTGTCCCATGGATTCCAAAACCCCTAATGTATTGACCCAAATTATTCAACAACCCCAATTCCTTAATCGAAATTAGAAAACCACCGATGAAAACATGTGCCAAAAAACAGACGCAAAAAACGCCAAAAAAAACTTTCGAGGGCACTACCTCGAAACCCCGTGTACACCTGACACAACGTAGACATTATACTAGTCGTGCAAAGATATAACACATACCCAACAATAGCCATCTTGGGGGGTGGTGTTCGTAGTGGATTCCTACAACTAGGAAGAAAACCACTCCCACAAATCCAGTGCATAGGGGCATACATTCATGAAAGATAAATATAGATTTTTTTTGTAACTTCTACTATGTAAGTTTTCTTACTATGTTTGCATGCTAAAAAAATACTCGAATGGTCCAGAATGAGGACAATTTCATGGGTTACTTATAAATTGCATGAATTATAAATTCATGAACCTTGTTGGATTATAATTACACATTTTTATTGTGTGCAAAATTTTAAATGAGGTGTTGAGAGTTTTGGGTAGGATATGTAGTATATATTTATTATGAATTGACACCCTTCTAGCCAAGGATGACATTGTGTTGAGTGAAGGCCATGTATATTTAAGAATAGATCCTAATGCAAAATTGAACCATTCTAACCACTGGAATTATCATTGTTACCTACCAGTCTTGCGGGGTATTGTTGGCCTTTGACCAAGTTTTGAGGAAACATTGGTCCTATTTGACCAATTTTGGGACTTCGACAATTTGGTCGAAGGTGGAGCACCCATGAGGAGCAGATATCACTGTATATCACTCATTTTGTGGGCTTGTGGACCCATCAAAGGGTTTTAGGGTTTATGTAATGGGTTATGGAATGTTGGCCCATGGGTTTACCCATGTCTAGGCCCTTTTGTAAAAGTATATATAGGAAGGAATGTAATGTAGAAAGTACAAGTGATTGTTTTGGCTATGTGCAAAGCAATGTAAGTAGTAGTGTTATCTATGTGCACAGTATGTTTGGCTTAGTGAAACATATTGGAAGTTACTTCATGCAATCTGGCTGTGTAAAGTAAGGCTTTGTGCTACTAAGGAATTGGCTCTGTGCCTTGACCTGATTTTGGGGAAGGTGGATCTAGCGTGCGGTGCGCAGATCACCTGTCCACCATGGATTTGGGTTTGTGGCTTTGTGCACAGGAGAAGATGAATGTAAGGAGCTTGAAGACTAATAAAGAAGCAAAATAAGTTGGTGGACATAGCCCCACACTGGGGTGAACCACGTATATCCTGTGTCTTGATGTGCTTTGTGCGATGTTGTTTATGTGGTTATCTTCTTAGTGTTGTTATTGTTATGTATAAAAAATGCATATGATGTTGTAACTTAGTGCTTAATAGTGTAAATGAATGATAGATCTGAGCTAATGCTATGTGCTAAGAGGTTTTAAGGGCTTGATCTTGATTGTTATCGCGTTGATCTGTAATAAGGGTTAATCTGCGATGTGAATGAGAATCATAACTTAATGCATATTGTTGGCTAAGTGCTCTATTAAGTATTGTAATCACATATATGTGTCCCAACTTGGTTGTAGACACCTGATTCCTACAACCCCCCTTGCCTCTACCTCAAGTGAGAATTCATCTGCTTCGCAAGTGTTGCCGAAAGGGCCGATAAATAGGGTTTTTTTGGTTCATTGTTGAAGCAGTGAATCCTGGGTCTACCCCTATGCCGATAAATGGTTCCATTGTCGGGACTTGAAACTGTGATTGTTGGGAAATGAAGAAAAGAGAAATATTTGTGCATAGATCTGTTGTTGTAGTGCACAATATTCTTCTTGTCTTGCAAAGCTTTGTGCTAAGAAAGAAACCATATCTGAAGAAAAGAGGTAAAATATTAAAGCTTTGTGCTCTCGTAAAGCTAATATAAGTGGAAATTGTTTCTTCGAAAGTATGAATCTAAGTCTATTTGATAGATTTTTTCCTAGTCTGAAAACTAGGGCTCAGTTAGAAGAAAGAGTTGATCTAATTAAATTTGATAGAAATAGAGAAAAATATGTTATTCCTATGCATAGAAAGAATTGTTGGACTAATAAGTGGATGCAGGAACCTAGAAAGAATTTTTGCAGATTGTAGGTCCAGCACTATGATCCTAGTGCATAGTACAGGAGAGGCTGGGGATTGTTTAAAAGAAAGAGATGATTGACATTGTGTTATAATTGTAGAAGATCGAGACATCTTGCTAAAGAATGCCCTAGTATAGGTCCTAATTGTATTTGTTGTAAAACTATTGGGGATTTCCCAAGAATGATTTCCCAAGGTCATGAGGTTGAGGATTTCCCAAGAATGATTGCTAAAGTTGAAAAGATGAACATGAGACAAGAAAAATATAAAGAATGTCAAGAAAATAAGGATTTGTTAGAGAACCAGAAAGAGAAATAATCAGATAAAGCTCATACTATGTTAGTATAGTTAAAATAAACAATGAATGACCACAATGATTTCAGTGTGTCAGAAATATTGAAAGAAAAACAATGCATAGTTACAAGAATAGAAGACTTCAACATAGACTATGTATTGGATGAAGAAACACATGTGAATATTATGCTAGAAAGAACTTGGAAAATTTTAGAAAGACTGATATGATACCATCATTGGGAAGGATAGGATTTTTTTAAAGGAAAGATGATAACCCTATGTGGAAGAGTTACTACGATACCTATGATTTCTCATGAAACGTCAATAGAAGAGGAATTTGAAGTTATTAGGTTTGTTGAGAACAATGCCCCTTTTTCACTTTTATTATGAAAGACTTGGATTGAGAAAGATGAGATCAGAAGGAAAGCAGATGAGGAAGCTACATAAGAGAAAAAGCAATAAATAAGGGATTTCATAGCTCGAAGAATAGATTGACTAATAGAAGAACGAGAAGTTGAGTCGAAGCAGCAGAATGAAAGAGAAGTAGTTGTCAACTTTGAAAGAGCAAAAGAAGGGTTGAAGGACCTATCCATGCAAGAATAAAGTACGTCCACCTAGGACCTAGTAAGCAAAGAGGTATTACCTTTGAACCCTTTGAAATAACATCGACATTGTGAAGTTACCATGCTAAGAAAAGATAAAAATGGAAAGAGGAATCCAGAGACTTAGATCACAAGAAATAAAGAAAGGAATCTCAATAAGAACAAAGCCAAGTTATAAAAACTATGGGAAGTTCCAGAAAAGACTTCGTAGGAGGAAGATCTATAGAACTTGAAACTCGCCAGAATAGCAGAACCACACAGAATGGGACTTCACCACGATGAAGCTATATGACCATTGGAGGCATCCCAACCATTAGAATAATGCTCTAGAATGGATAGAAAGGCAGTTATTGACAGAAAGACCTTCATTGGACCATTGGAACAGTGCCATAATAGACGGATTTGTATTGATTGAGGCATTTCTTCTCGTTGGAGGAATCTATTACGATGTTTCTTATTTAACCCATCGGACACCGTGCCAGGACCACTTTTTGCAAACCATGATATCTGAGATAACAAACAACCCATTGTATCAAGTTTTTATTTCTATAACTCGCCACCTATTTGATTACCTCGCTTGTTCATTTTCCTACCCGATCTATTTGACTACAAGTGTGAATGTCGAGCGAACATAGTCTGTTAGAGAAATTTGTGGAGGAGATTCTTGTAGACCTCATGGCTAAGAGATTCATGTATGTAGGAATACATGCATCATTGACTGGCGGATTGCAAGAATCACCATCGATTAGACGACATTCTGGCCACACTGCTAAGAAGCGAAGAAAACACCACGATGATCTGGCTAATGCAAAGCAAATCCCATCGATCTTGCCGAAGTACATACCACCTTTAGCTGGCATGGTGAGATGTGACAATATCCCGTGTGACTTTGAGTAGATTTTAATCACCGCATACATCCCAAAGGGGATACACATAGTTGGACCCCAGTTAGGACACATCCTAGCCCTGAAGAACAAATATTTCAAACTCGGAGACAAGAAGAACTACACGATGCTAGTGCCGCATCGGTATTTGATGAAGACGACTGGGAAGAAGCTGTGCATAGTCTCCCAGTCATGCATAAAGGAGCTTGCCCAGTCCATGATCCTGAACATGATGAGGATCCCTCACTTCGGACAACATCAGGAGGTTAACGCTTGCATTAAACTCCTCTTCTTCTGTTACATGGAGGGTATTTGTGGCTTGACAGGTGCATCACTATGGATCCGGCGATGATCCACTTGATCATAGGACTGAGAATGTAGGGACCAGACCCACACAAGTTCTACCCAAGGAAGACTTCAAATCGCTCCCTGGCACAATGCATAAAGGAAGACTATGGCAATGTAGAGAAGGGAAAGCGAGGCTACAAGGTAGCCTCCATTGAATATGGTGCAATGCACCTAGATTTTCAGGTTATAGCTAGTAATATTGCTAGAAAGAACCGTCCAATACAGGTCATTGGATAGTGCGTTGAAGGAGTGCAAATGAATTGGGCGAGTTACCTTGTCAACGAGATGGAGAAGGACTAACGCGAAGCATAGGATCAGGGCTACAAGTTCCATTTCATTTGGTTACTAGTACTGATCACCTTTGTCGCTTGGTAAGTGATGGAAGGAGTGACATTTCCAAAAGTTGAGCCATCATAGCCATTGGCCACGAGGTTCGCCACCTTGTGGTATAATAATGACATGTTGAAGCAATGGCAGTTGAAAGTGGTATTCCATGCTTACTCCCAGAAATTGAAGCGCATCATTGAGGCATTTCCACGAATGACTTCGAATACATTGCATCAGTATATACCACTAGCAAAGTTCCATTTAGATAAGCACTTTATCTACATCACCATGCGCAGGAATGAGAGTAAGGAGGAACTACAATCCTATTATAAGATGACTAACGAAGATATGGAGGAGATCACCAAAGAATGTCCAGCAAAGTTCCTTGTACTGGTGGAATATGCTCTGACCCCGGCATCATCGGAAGTCCCTTAGTCACCTGGGTCGAACATTATGGATAGACTAGCACAAAGAAAAAAAAGAAAAAGGAGGAAGTGCAGAACATAGAAACTGATGAGGAGGACAACGCCTTAGAGGAAAGTAGGCCTGGCTCACCTACAGGAGGAGGAGGAAATGAAGTGAACCAAGAAGAAGGAGGGGAAGAAGGATAAAATAAAGACAAAGGAAAAGTTACATCGCCGAAGGATCCCCCTATTAAGGCCGAGACATCGAAGAAAAGGAAGGTTTCCCCATAGAAACCCTCAACAAGAAAGAAGACCCGACCCAATAAGCCTCCGTCAAAGAATGTGCTCACAGTGGACGATGTCGATCTCATCATCACAACCATGGAGGATGCTTAAGAGGATATCCTGTAGAGATATGAAGTGAAGAAAGAAACACTGTATGAAATAATAGAGAAGGAGATCAAGGACATATAGCTAGCCATCCATTTGAGCCGCACAGTACCTATTGCGGCTTCTTCATCGAAAATTTCAGAATTGGGGGATGAGCCCACCCAATTATGAAGATTAACAGATGAAATAGAGGCTCGACTTTGTCAAGTACAAGAAGAAAAGGAGAAGACTACAGAAGCTATGAAGTAAGAAAAGGAGTAGGTCTTAGAGAAACTTCGAGTTGTGCAGCAGGAGAAAGATGAAATTAGGACGATATTCGAGGAGGACAAAGGGATGATGCAGAAAGAAAAATACTAGTTGCTCGTACAGTAGACTATGGTCAAAGAGCCAGTGACTAAAGCACTTTGCTCTGTGTCGATCTTGTCACAGGAGGAACTAGAGTCAACTGAGATGCAAGTGGGGAAGCTTGTTGAAGCCATTCAACAGCTTCAAGCACGGATAATGGAGTTAGAGATCCAAGTAGTACCAACAATCCACAAGAAGTGTGCGATCAGAGGGAAGAAGTTGTTAGGAACACAGTAGAAAGAATTAGGGCACTTGACTTAGAGTGTAAGGAATTAAGTAATAGTAGTGCAAAGACCTATGAGTGCCTTGTAGAAGATATAGAGCTAAGGAAACTGGAAGCACAGATCTAGGAGGTGTAGAAGTAGGCATCCACCATGCAAGCATAGATGAAGCTACTCACTATTGTCGAGAGGATGAAAAGATCACAGGAACAACGCACATTCCAATAGTAGGTTATTTCCATCCAGAGTAGAGTCATGGAGGTTACACAAATACTCCAGTCGATGTAGGACAAAGCCTGCACAATTTTTGAAGAGATCGAAGGACAAGGCTCACAGTTGGAACAAGTGGTTATGATAGTGGAACATCGCTTGGAAGGGCATGTTACAGAACAAGTAATTCAAGAGTTAATTGAGTAAGAGGCTCTAGCGAAGTAGAAATTCGAGGTACTTCAAGCTAGGATCGAGGCCTTCGAAGTAGTGTTGCCCAGATTTGAGTGACTCGGGATGAGTCACAAGTGATTGTTGGGGGCCTATTGGCCCTTGACCAAGTTTTGAGGAAATATTGGTCATGTTTGACCAATTTTGGGACTTCGACAGGCTGGTCGAAGATGGAGCGCCCAGACGGAGAAGATATCATGGGATCTCACTCATTTTGAGGGCTTCTGGACCCAACAAGGGTTTTTAGGTTTTATGTAACGGCTTATGGGATGTCGGCCAATGGTTTTACCCATGTCTAGGCCCTTTTGTAAAAGTATATACAGGAATGAATGTAATGTAGAAAGTACAAGTGATTTTTTTGGATATGTTCAAAGAGATGTAAGTAGTATTGTTAGCTATGTGCATAGTATGTTTGTCATAGTGCAAAATATTGGAAGTTGCTTCATGAAATCTAGTTGTGTAAAGTAAGGCTTTGTGCTACTAAGGAGTTGGCTATGTGGCTTGACCTGATTTTGGGGAAGGTAGATCTAGCGTGCTGTGCACAGATCACCTGTCCACCACAAAGTTGGCTCTCTGGATTTGTGCACATGATCAGATGAATGTAAGGAGCTTGAAGACTAATAAAGAAGAAGAAGAAGTTGGTGGACGTAGCCCCACACTGGGGTGAACCACGTATATCATGTGTCTTGTTGTGCTTTGTGTGATGTTGTTTATGTGGTTATTTTCTTAGTGTTGTTGTTGTTATGTATAACAAATACATCTGATGTTGTATCTTAGTGCTTAATAGTGTAAATGAATGCTAGATCTGAGTTAATGCTATGTGCTAAGAGATTTTAAGGGCTTGATCTTGATTATTACTGTGTTGATCTGTAATAAGGGTTAATCTGTGATGTGAATGAGAATCATAAGTTAATGCATATTGTTGGCTAAGTGTTCTGTTAAGTATTTTAATCATAGATCTGTGTCCCATCTTGGTTGTAGACACATGATTCCTACAACCCCCCTTGCCTCTACCTTGGGTGATACTTCATCTACTTCGCAGGTGTTGCCGAAAGGGATAGTAGTTAGGGTTTTGTTGGTGCATTGTTGAAGCGTTGAACCTTGGGTTCACCCCTGTTCCAACAGGTACATAGAGCATGAGCTAGGAAATCCCTATAACCCTGTGTTTCTCTTGAATCCCTAGAATTCTAGGTGAGTTCTATTGGGGAATTCAATGCACAATTTACCTTATGTACGTAATGGTTAAGCATTGAATTTTAGTTGCATGGTGAAACTTTCGAGGAGGATTCTTTACATGATTAAGTGACTTTAGGTACATAAAATAATTAAATGCTCATGTGCTCAATTAAATATGAAGTGGATTAAAATTTTACATTGTCTATGTTTCATAAGCCTTGATTTTCATGTTTCATATTGTTGATCGGTAACAAAAGTGAAATCAATTATTGCATTGAAAATTAATTGATGAGTACACACCTAGATTGTATACCAATAAATAGAGATTATGGCTCTAGATGTTGGGGGTTAATTTGATAGTAAACAAGGAAAATATATGAAAACTTTAGCACGTTCATAAGGCAACTATACATATCCCATAAAATTTCAACCTTCTTATTGAAAGAATGGGAACTGATAATCAGGAAAAAATTGGTATTGGGCACTCATAGTACTAATGGTCCTTATTGAGTTATATTAGGATGAAAAAATTAACTAAGTATATCCATTTTCTAGATGGAGATAAAAGCTAGTAATTATGCAGGCTAGTAAATTTGATTTTGTTGATGAAACACAATAGTTATTTACCCTACAGGTGATATGTGTTGAAAGTATTATCATTATGATATATGTGGTTCCGACTATTATGCTGATGCAATGTTATATTGTTATATGTTTGATTAAGATATGTGGAGGTTATATTTCTTATAATAATATCTCATGATGTGCTCACATCATGTAATTTTGTGGAACTATTTATGCTAAGTTGTTTGATGATGACATGTGGGAGCATGTGGTGATGACAATGATGTTGTGTTCTCATGATGACAGTGAGAGTTAGCATGTGTATTATTTCTTTCATATGTTTAAATTATGACTAATGCATTGATTGCATGTTGTGAGGTGGAATTGTCATGAATTCCCTCATTGGTCGAGAGGGCCGGTTTATTTGATGCCATCATGGGATCCTATAACCATGAATGAGAATATTACAAAGTAACATATTATGGGTTGGGGACAACTCAAACTATTACTTATGATCTGATACCATATGTAATGGCCCCATCCATTTTACATATATAATTACAAAAATGATTCAAGAAAACAATCAAGTCAGATAAACATTACTTCCCAATAATGAAATATTTGACAAATTTACTTAATCTACAAGAGATGTGAGAGGTACTTACCTATTGGCATAGGGGCAGACCCAGAGTTCAACTCCAAGAGCGCACCAACAAGCCCTATCTATTGGCCCTATATACGAAGCAGATGCAGTCTCACCCGAAACAGCTATGAGGGGGTTGCAGGAAAAAGATGTCTACAACCAGGGGAATATCAAGTGGTTATTATTATAATAGAAACACAACATGCATCTATCATTCAACTATCTAGATCTATCCTTTACAGCTATAGATCTGATCTAATACAATAATGGAGATAACAATATAACAATGACGGAGCTCAAAGCATCAATCACACACATACAACAACAGATGTACATGGTTCACCCTCTCTCTAAGGCTATGTACACAAAACTGTGCTTATGATATATTAACATAAATCTTACAGTTCTGATCTGTGCTCTTGGCCCGCAGATCCTCTCTCTCCTTCTCTCTTTCTCTCTTCCTCTCCCCCTTCCTACGCACCTAGCTGCACGACTTGATCTTCACACCCAGTTGAAGACCTTATGATACCAAAAGG
>JASDQU011246626.1:18272-30986 GCA_032191745.1 Picea mariana | reverse complement strand
TTGTAGAGAAAGAGAACATAGGAGAGCAGAGAAGAAAAGAGATTGTAGAGTTGTATGAGTAGATAGTTGTTGCTATAGAAACTGTGTACAGAAGCACTTGGATTAATATAAGAATGCTTTGATCCAATTTCATGGTGTTTTATGGTTACTGTATGCATCTATTGAATGGTATGTTTACAGTCTATTTTCAGTCTTTGTTATGCATTTGTTTCAATGCCATGTATATGTGATTTCATGTTGAATGTATGAAGTCCGTGAGAAGAGTATAAGTTTCAATTGTTTCTCTTCCTGATAATTCCTGCAAGGAGTACAGTGAAGGTCGGCAAGGAGTGAGTCGACAAGTTTCTGAGTTTTACCTCAGACAAGCTTGGGAGAGGTAACGTTAGCTTATACAAGTAAGAGTGCAAGTATATCATAGAGCCGTGCAAGGTGTGCACAGTCCAAGCCGAAGTCTTAGACTCTTCCAACCCAAGTGAGTGGTTGAAGAACTTTTGTTGCAAAGAGTGCGTAGAGTTGGAGTTGTCGAATAACCAAAGGTTATTTTGGAAGCCACAAAGGGTGCATTCGGGATTCCTTAGAATCCTTGAGTTTGCAAGGAAGACCAATCTCGGGAAGGATAGAGACTTGGAGAAGTTTAGAGGAAAGACGAGGTTTGAATTCACCTCGTGGAATCAAGCTTAGGAAGGTTGACATTGAGTCATTTGACGAGGAGTCATTGAGAAGTTGAACGGACACTGGAAATTATCGGAGGGATAAGTGTCAATATCCGTGGACAGTTAGATCTAGTGGGGTTGCAGGGAGGTTAAGGTGAGAGTATTTCAACACTCGAAAGATCAGGAGAGATAGTAACCTTCAAATCTGAAGGAGGAGGGAGGGTCGTTGATTTGGCAGTCATGAATATCGGGAAATCGGGATTCGGGAGCGTGGAGGAAGTTGTAACTCAAAATTTGTGAGTCACAAAATCTTGAAGCGCTCGAAAGTTGGGCCCTAGGTCATAGTCAAAGGTCACATCACTGAAGAATTAAAGGGAGGATCTAGGGACTGCTAGCCTATTTCGGGGTTTCGAGAATCGGAGGAGTCGGGGTGACTTGCAATGAAAGTCTCAAAATCATGACACATGAAGCACCTTTGTTTGGGCTTGTGGTCATTGTCGGTGGTCATACGGAGAGGAGACTTACTCCCAGTGCTTATTCATGTGAGTGTAGTTTCATAAGAAGGACCTGTGGATTTTTTGTTGTGAAGGTTCCAGTGTGGACCAAGGAGCCATTTCGGCTCAGAGGAGTTGAAGACCCAAAGACCGAGAGGTCAACAAACCCTGATGAGGTAGGGGCTCTGTGTCAGGTGGTATCAGAGCTTACAACTATTGTTTTCTGTAAGTAATAGAAGACAGAGGACAGTTGCGATTTGAATTCTGCGTGGATATATTGAAACATAGCCACCAAGAAGACGTCCAAAGAGAACTTTACCTGATCCATTCATGGAAAGGGAAATGAGAGAACTTTGTGCTCGATTGGATGTTATGGAGACAACAGAGAGACAAACCGTTGATACTGGAGATATCAGTGAGGCTGAAAGAGATAATAGAGAAGGAGAAGAAGAATTTGTAGCCAAATATGCTGCAGAAGAATGTTTATTTAAGGTTGTTGCAAGGATAGGTGTAAGAGAAAAGATGGACATCCCGATTTATGAAGGAAACTTGGACGTTGAAGAGCTACTAGATTGGTTTATATATCTGGATACATAATTTGATTATGAGGATATCGAAGAATACAATAAGGTTAAGCACACAGTCACTAGACTGAAAGGACATGCAACACTGTGGTGGGATGAACTACAGGCTGACAGGCGTTGCAAGGGAAAACAAAGAATTAAAAGCTGGGATAGAATGGTAGCGAAGATGAAAGCAAAGTTCATACCCAGTGATTATCAAATCAATCTGTTTTGAAGAATGAAGAATTTGAGACAGAAAGGGATGACAGTGAAGAAATACACTGAGTAATTCTACAGACTTGACATCAGAGTTGGTCATCCCGAGAGTGATGATGAAAAGGTCGCCAGATACATGAGTGGCCTAAGATATGAGATTCAGGATGAGATGAGCATGGTGACAATCAGAAATGTGGAAGATACTTATCAGGTTGCTTTGAAGGCAGAAGAGAAATTGTCTCGAAAGCAAGGTCAAAGGGGCAGAGGTAGAAGTCAGAGTAGAGGCAGAGCGATTTCCCAGGACAGAGTACAGAAGCCCAAAGATGAAGAAAAGAAACCTCATAACCACCTAGAAAGGGGAGGAAGCTCACAGGGAAGACAATATGTCGACATGAATACTTTTCCTCAAGCAAGAGGAAGAGGAAGAGGCAGAGGAGGTGAAGTAAAGTGTTTTGTCTGTGGGAATATAGGACACAAATATTGGGAATGTCCCGATAGAAAAAGGGATGGAGGAGGAGAAGCTCACATTTTAGAAGTGCAGAGGCGAAATGTTGAGGAAGAAGATGCAGAAGGTGGAAGATCCTTGATGATGAGGAAAATTCTCTTAAATCCATAGAAAGAGATGGAGAATCTAGTCCAGAGGAATAGTTTGTTTAGAACTCCTTGCAAAACCAAGGATAGGGTATGCAAGGTGATAGTTGACAGTGGAAGCACCAATAATCTAGTATCCACAGAGATGGTGGAGAATATGGAAATGGAAATAGTTGCACATCCAAGTCCATATAAAGTCTCGTGGTTTCAAAAAGGACATCAGGTAACAATCACTAAACAATGTTTAGTTGAGTTTAAGATAGGGGGTTATAAAGATGAGATTTTATGTGATGTAATTCCCATGGATTTATGTCATCTTTTGTTGGGAAGACCTTGGAAATATGATAGAAATGTTATTCATGATGGAAGAAAGAACACCTATACCTTGGATAATAATAGTAGGAAACATATGTTGCTTCCAATTGAAGACAAGAAGGTGAAAGCAGAAACAAGAAATACTATACTTCTCATAAGTGGGAAGGGACTTCTTGATGAAGTCAAGAAAGATCAAGAAATGCAGTTTGTTGTGGTTAGAAAACCTAGAGTCATCTTGACCAGTACCTCAATAGATGATCTACTTGAGGAAATTCAGGAATTGCTGGAGAATTTCGCTGATATAATGGTGGATGATTTACCTTGTTCATTTCCACCCATCAAAAGTATAAGCCATCGCATTGACCTTATACCAGGAGCGAGTTTACCAAACAAAGTCATGTATAGATTGACGCCATAGGAGAATGAAGAGATTAAGAAGAAAGTCCAGGATTTGATGGACAAAGGGTTGATTAGAGAAAGCTTGAGTCCATGTGTTGTACCAACAGTGTTAAGTCCGAAGAAGGATGGAAGATGGAGAATGTGTACAAACTCAAGGGCTATAAAAAAAATCACCATCAGGTATAGATTTCCTTTACCAAGGATGGATGACTTGATGGATTGCTTGAGTGGGGCAAAGTTCTTTTCAAAAATTGATTTGAAAAGCGGATATCCTCATATTAGAATGATGGAAGGTGATGAATGGAAGACATCATTCAAGATGAATGAAGGGTTGTATGAATGGCTTGTCATGCCGTTTGGTTTGATGAATGTGCCAAGTACTTTTATGAGATTAATGAAAGAAGTCTTGAAATATTTCATTGGAAAATTTGTAATTGTATATCTTGATGATATATTGATCTTCAGTAAGACTAAGGAGAAACATTTGAGACATTTAACTCTAGTAATGAGGAGGTTGCAGCAAGAGAAGTTGTTGATAAATTTGAAGAAGTCATCTTTCATGAAGACAGATCTTATTTATTTAGGTTTTGTGATCTCTTCAAATGAATTGAAGATGGATCTGGAGAAGGTAAAAGCAATCAAAGAGTGGTCGTCACCAAGGAATATCTTTGAAGTCAGAAGCTTCCATGGACTAGCCAGTTTTTATGGGAAGTTCATCAAAAATTTTAGTGGAATTTGTGTGTCAATGATGGACACAGTCAAGAAAAGACATAAATCTTTTCATTGGACAGAGGAAGTGGAGAATACTTTCAAGTTGTTGAAAGAGAAGATAATTGAATAGCCAGTTCTAGTTCTGCCAGATTTCAGTAAAACATTTCAAGTGAAATGTGATGCAAGTGGATTCGTGATAGCAGCAGTCTTAAGTCAAGACAATAGACCAGTTGCATACTTCAATGAGAAGTTGAATGAGGCAAAAAGAAATTACTCCACTTATGATAAAGAGTTTTATGCAGTCATACAAGCGCTAAATAAATGGAGGCACTACCTCGTTCCAAAAGAGTTCATTTTGTATAGCGACAACCATACCTTATAGTTTATAACTAGACGGGAGAAACTGAACCAGAAACGTGCAAAATGGGTTGAGTTCATGCATAAATTTACTTTTGTTATAAAGCACATTTCTGTAAATGCTAACAAGTTTGTTGATGCATTGAGCAGGAAATGTTTGATTCTGCAGGAGTTTCGCGTGAAGACCTTAGGTTTTGATAGCCTTAAGAAAATGTACAAAGATGATTCAAATTTCAAGGATGCTTATGAAGCATGTGAGAATCCTTTTCTAAGGGACATAAGCCAATATATTGAATACTTGATTCAGGATGGATTGTTGTTTAAAGGAAATCAGTTGTGTCTCCCGAAGAGTTCTATGAGAGAAAACCTTTTGAAGGAAAAGCATAGTGGGGGATTGGCTGGACATTTTGGCCAGGACAAAACATTTACGCAACTGAACAGTTTCTATTATTGGCCAGGAATGAGGACAGATGTGCATAATTTTGTCAACAGATGTAGAATTTTCCAGCAYGCAAAGGGGAAAAGACAAAATACTAGGTTGTATCAACCATTTCCAATACCAAAGAGTTCRTGGGAGGCRGTAAGCATGGATTTTGTGTTAGGACTGCCAAGGACACACAGGGGTTGTGATTCCATATTCATGGTAGTCGACAGAYTCTCAAAAATGGCACATTTCATTCCATGTCGGAAAACCAGTGATGCAACACACATTGCAAATCTATTTTTCAAAGAAGTTGTTCAACTTCATGGTTTACCCAAGAGTATTGTTTCAGACAGAGATACCAAATTTCTTGGTCATTTCTGGAGGACACTATGGAAGAATCTGGGGATGAATATATATTTTATCTCAGCATATCACCTTTAGATGGATGGATAGACTGAGGTAGTAAATCAAAGTTTGGGGGACTGATTGAGGAGTTTAGTAGTTGAACATCACAGTCAGTGGGATCAGATTCTGTCATAAGCGGAATTTGCATATAATGACTCACCTAATAGGAGTATAGTAAAAATACCATTCTAGATAATGTATGGAATGCATCCAAGAGGAGTATCTGAGTTGAGAGACTTAGAGCAGAATGATTTTAGAAGTGCTAGAGCGGAATATTTTGCAGCAGAAATGCAGGAGCTCCACAGTAAGATTAAAGAGCGGTTACATAATTCCAACCAGGAATACCAATGCAGAGAAGATAAACACAGGAAAGAGATTCAATTCAAAGTGGGATATTTAGTTTTAGCACACCTCAGAAAATAAAGGTTCCCAAGGGGAACATATAATAAGCTAAAGATGAAAAAGATAGGGTTGTGTAAGATTTTGAGAAGATTTGAGGCAAATTCTTATGAGATAGAATTTCCAGATGATGTGGGCATATCACCCATATTCAACATAGCAGATATATATCCTTACAAAGTAGATGAAATAGATGGGTACAGAGAATCATAAGGAAATTCAGTGGGTCAAACAGATGCTTGTAGCTGAAAAGTCGTAGATTGAAAACATCATTGATCAGAGAGTAAGCAAGAAGACCCAAAGGAAAACATATCTTGAATATTTGGTAAAATGGAAAGGACATCTGATTGAGGATGCCATTTGGGAAAGTGAAGCAGATATCCAAAAACATGGACAGACGATGCATGAGCTCATGGATAGGAGTCCATGAATTTTTCAGCCAGAGGAGTATGATGCAGGAGCATCACTAGCAAAGCAAGCACAAGTGGAGGACAGTTGGATATACACCAGCGTGCATTTTGAAGTATTTTGCATTTCAAAGGATGGCACATTAATGTAATATCTGAAAAAATATATTTGATTTAATGTCTTGGGATTGTAATACAGATCTTGAGCATTGCTCTCATCTATTGGTTGTAGGCATTTATTGTAATAAATGTAAAGTAGGTAGTAATATTTAATTCRATAAGATAGCTTAAGGTTGTAGGAGGGAAAAATTATGAAGAATCCCTCGTATGTATTGTATTCTCATTCTCATTGTATGGSTAGAAGTTGTAGAGAAAGAGAGCATAGGAGAGYAGAGAAGAATAGAGATTGTAGAGTTGTATGAGCAGATAATTATTGCTATAGAAATCGTGTACCTAAGCACTTGGATTAATATAACAATGCTTTGATCCAATTTCATGGTGTTTTATGGTTACTGTATGCATCTATTGAATGGTATGTTTACAATCTATTTTCAGTATCTGTTATGCATTTGTTTCAATTCCATGTATATGTGAGTTCATGTTGAATGTATGAAGTTTGTGAGAAGAGTATAAGTTTTAATTTTTTCTCTTTTTGGGATTTTCTGCAAGGAGTGCAGTGAAGGTCCGCAAGGAGTGCGTCGACAAGTTTCTAAGTTTTTCCTGAAACAAGATCAGGAGATGTAATGTTAGATTATACAAGTAGGAGTGCAAGTATAGCACAGATCCGTGCAAGGTGTGTGCAGGACAGGTTGAAGTCTTAGACTTTTCCAACGCAATTGGGTGGCTGAAGAACTTATGTCACAAAGAGTGTGTAGAGTTGGAGTTGTCGAATAACCAAAGGTTATTGTGGAAGCCGTAAAGGGTGTGCGCAGGATTCCTTAGAATCCTTGAGTTTTTAAGGAAGACCAAGCTCGGGAAGGATAGAGATTTGGAGAAGTTCATAGGAAAGATGAGGTTTGAAGTCACCTCGTGGAATCAAGCTTAGGAAGGTTGATGTCGAGTCATTTGACGAGGAGTCATTGAGAACCTGAATGGACGGTGGAAATTCTCGGAGGGAGAAGCGCTGATATCCATGGATAGTTAGAGCCAGTGGGGTTGCAAGGAGGTTAAGGCGAGATTATTTCAACACTCGCAAGATCAGGAGAGATAGTAGCCATCAGATCTGGAGGAGGAGGGAGATTCATTGATTTGGCACTCGTGAATATTAGGAAGTCGGGAGTCGGGAGCGTGGAGGAAGTTGTAACTTAGAAGTTGTGAGTTGCGAAATCCTGACGCACTCAAAATTTGGGCCCCAGGTCGTAGCTGAAGGTCACATCAGTGAAGAATTAAAGGGAGGAGCTAGGGACCGCTAGCCTATTTCGAGGTTTCAGGAATCAGAGGAGTCAGGGTGACTCGCAACGAAAKTCCCGAAATCGTGAAATGTGAAGCRCCTTTRTTTGGGCTCGTGGTCACTGTCGGTGCTCACACGGAGAGGAGACTTACTCCCATTGCTTATTTKCATGGGTGTAGTTTCGTAAGAAGGACTTGTGGATTTTTTGTCRTGMAGGTTCCAGTGTGGACCAAGGAGCCATTTCGGCTCAGAGGAGTTGAAGATCCATAGACCRGGASGTTAGCAGACCCTRTTGAGGYAGGGGATCTAYGTCACTCTCCCATGGAARMTCCTTTGAGGTGTTMTTCTAGTCGATGGGACTATGGAACCTTGGAATCATCCAAGACCTCGCCCTCTCTCATGGAAGGAAATTTTGTAGATGGAAAGGGAAAAAGTTGCTAATGAAGTCGTTGAAGAGATGATGAACCAAGTAAAAGATATGCTTGAAGAACATGTGTATGAAGAAAGCTTCGAAGAAGATCCTCATTATAACACCCCAGGTTTTGAGCCCCCATATTAAATAATGTATTTTTACATTGTTGAGAGGCCAGAGTGACCAAACAATTATGAAAAGGCCAATGTGCCTAATAAATGTAATCTTTTGATAATTATTAATAATAAATACATTGTTGGTTGTTAGACGGACAAGGACTAGAGTTATAGGGGGCTAAGTGATTATTTATTTTATATTACCCATTTTGTGTAATGTGGGGGAAATAAGTTACATGAGCTCTTTGGGGAAGGCCAAGAGGTTCTTGATCCCCACGAATTACAAAAACCCTTCCCTAGTCTGTGGAAGGGGTTCTCTGGTTGGATAATTCTCTCCATCGTTTTGGTCATTCGCTCACTCTCATTCTAGTCCCCCTTATGGTGTTGTTGTTGGTCACCTTATGTGCTCATTCACCCATTCTGGTCATTGTTCATCCTCTCTCATGGAGTCTGCACTCCATTCTTTTTTGTCACCCACTCGTCTTTCCTCGTTTTCGTGTCTTCGCTTGGGAAAGGAAGACAAATTGTTGAAGAACAACCATGGTTGTTGGTTGTAGAGATTGCTAGTGTAATCCAGCCATGAGTTGAGGCATACATGTTTGAGATGCTTGGCTTGTGTTCAGATTTGATCATAGTTGCATTTCTTGAGAAACCCAACATGGAGATTATGGATCAACTGCACTAGAGCCCTGGAAGGAGAAGGACTACATGAGGGATTGTGTGGTAGAGAAGGGTGGAGGTACATTCTCTTGGGTGGTGCAGGATGGGTAGAAGAGAGTTGGGTACTAGGATTGATGTGACTGTTGGAGAAGCCTATGAGAGCTTGAGTGCTGATTGGTTTGAGAAGCCAAGTAACACTCTTGAACCATACTTATGGATTCATATCCCGGGCTCGGGGGTGACACTGTTGTTGAGACTTGGAACAACAGTGTCTATGGTTGGGTGGAATATCCTTGGTCTGCAGCCAGTTGGTGTCTTCTTTTATAAAATATAATTTCTCTCTACTATGGTTTCCCCTTCTTGTGTATTTATTTTCGTTGTGTATTAAATGATTATATCTGAGATTTGTACTTATAATATGCATGATTGATAGTTAATGTTGTGCATGGTATATTGTGCATGTATTTTATATGGTAGTATTAATCTTGATCGTTGCATGTATGTATTTCATGCTTCTTTATTAATTAATTATTATCAGAGATTTGAAATCAGCCAAGAGGTGAGTTCTTGGTGTGGCATGACTGGCCTATGGGAGGCTGGGTATGTTACAGATTGGTAACAGAGTAGATTTGTAGTGGCATTTCCTGACTTGGGTGGCTGGGGACGTTACAAATTGGTATCAGAGCTCATGGTTCCAATATTAAGCCTGGATGGGCTATGTGAACCAAGATTGAGCAAAAGTTTCATAGAGAAATTAAGCTGCAGAGTGCCAGAAGGCACTGAGAGCACCCCTTAATAGTGTTTGAAAGCTCAGGAGGTGTAGCAGTTCAGGAAACCATGATGGTCATAGGATCTATTCGGGAAGGGTCTGAATCCTTCAAACGTTGGACTTCGTTACTTCGACAGTTTCAAGTTCCTTGTCATAAAATAATCCCAAAGCCATGAAGCTCTGAAGTACCGGAGTGAATCTACGTCGTAGATTATGGGGAGAAGTACTTGATAGTTTCATCTGGCCGAGGTCATATCGGAGTTGTTGGATCAAGCGAATATTATGAGGTGAAGAAAAGTCGATAAGATCAAACTCCATCCGTCTGATCTGCGTGGGAGAAAATGTGAGTCATCAATCTCATAGAAGTTCAGAGATTCTGAAATCTGAGAGGAGTGATCCTTAAGTTACTAGGAAGAAATTCTCCTGAAATACCTAACTTTAGAGTAAATATGGATTTTTCATGTTTGGGTACACGTGTCCGCAGATCAGCCTATTCAGGAATTTAGCGTTCGAGGGATTTGAGGTGTAGTGGGGAGAAGTCTCTCAAAGTTCCATAGTTCTAGAGTCTTATAGTCCCGAAGTCCTGAAGCACAGGAGTGACATGGAATTATGATGTCACCTAGGGTGACATGTAACTACTCTAAGAATGCCACATGTCACTTGTTTCTCTACCACTTACAGGCCCTTAGTACCAATTGGGACCTGACACATGTCACCCATTGGTGAGGCCACATGTCACTACATTAATTGTTGGACAACCGAGCAAAGGAGATCGTTGTATTCTCCAGTTGGACGTTTTGAAGGAATGAAGTTGATGAAGGTGAAACCCACAAAGCCCCGAAGAGTAGAGTAAATCCTCACCATTGATCGGGAGAGGACACGTGGCAATAGATCCTGTAGTCTGAAGACTTGGCACTCTAGAGGATTCAAGGCATAAGTAGTTGGGGTCAAGGAATTTTGAAGGCTTGAAGGCTAGAGTCCATCTCAACCATTGATTACAGTAGACAGGTGGTGCAAGATCTCGATGTCCGGAGACTTGTTTCTTTGAAGAAATTGAGTTGTAGGTTGCTTGAGTCRAGAAATCTTGAAGGCCAGATTTAATCTCAACCATTGATCAGGAGATGATACGTGGAGGAAGGAGAGGACCTCTGGTATTTTGACACTTCAGGATATCTATGGAGAGGTGCTTGGGAAAGCCCCGAAGCCCAGAGCTGTGAAGAGAATCTTAGTCGTTGATCGGGAAAGGATATGTGGAAACAGATCCTGTAGTCTGGAGACTTGGCACTCCGGAAGAGTTGAGAGTGTGGATAGTATGGAACTCCCAAAGCCCGGAGTCCTGGAGCTCTTGTTATCTGCTGATCTCAGTCCTTTATCGATTTTAAACCACATGATCTTAGATATAGTAATTCTAACACATAAAATCGCCAGGAAGGATTTGGCCCACAGTTTCAAGCCATGGTCACTTGGGAAAGTGGTTTGAAGGAAGTGCCTGTGAAAAATTGATTTTTGTATCGGCCCAGGGATAACATGGAAGTGTTATTTATGTATATTCTTCAGGAGTTGAAAGGACCTGTAGCATTATTGACAAATTTTGTTTATCATATGCTTAATTATGACAAAATGGTCATTGGCACATTTTGCAAAATTAATGGATTTAAACATACTAGCTCAAAATGTGTATTGAATAAATGGAAGAAGGTGAGGGAACCTTCAGCCATGATAAAGAGGTCGAAGGACAGAATACCAAAATTGGCAATGCAGAGATAGAATCCAAAAGACACAAGGGATGAGGGGAGCAAGAAACATTGATAGAAACTTTGAAGAGCCTGAAAATAGAAGTGTAGAGCTACAAGGCTGACAGCGAGAGGTTGATGAGAGAGAAAAGTCAGATAAATTCTCAAGTGTTGTAGATCTTAAATCAGTTGCAAGGTCAAGCCAATAATGGCTCAAAGAAAGAGGAAGAAGGAAGGTGTCATGAAAGAAGAGATGATCGTGGAAGAGCTGGTTATTCTAGGAGTGATAGCAGAGCTCATAGACACCAGTCACTTTCTTACTCAACAAGAAAGTTTTATGCATCTGAATATTCCTTAATAAATCTGGAGGTGTCTCTTGTTAGGCACCAGATAAGGAGAAATGAGGTGGATAGTTTGCAAGGAGAGTTGAGGAAGATCAAGCCACCATCCTTTGATGGTGAAAGGGAAAGGGAAGATGATGTTGAAGCATGGTTTCTTGGACTCAAGAGCTATTTCAAATTGCACAACTATTCATCAAATCTAGAAGCCAAAATTGCCACCTACCATTTACATGGGAAAGATGCAATGTGGTGGGACTAGCTGAAGCAAGTTGAGAATATTAATGAGAATAGGATCACTTGGAAGTAGTTCAAGAAGTATTTCCAGAAGGAGTACCTCTCAGAGTATTTTTATGAAAAGAAAATGTAGGATTTCTTTGAACTCATGCGAGGAAGCACGACTATGGCAGAGTATGAGAAGAAGTTCTTGGGGTTGTTAAAGTATGTTGGGTTTATAAATGATGAAAAGGTAGAGATACAAAGTTTTTTGAGTGGAATTCCATCCTTTTATAAAGAAAAGACTCGATATGATGAGCCCAAGACCTTGAATGAGGCCATCAGGAAGGCTAAATACCTGTATGAGCAAGGCCATGGCAGAGAGTCCATGTTGAAATATTGGAAGGATAAGAAGAAGGAGAAGTATGATCAGAGGAGGAAGGTATTCAAATCTCCTTTCAATAGAAATAAGACTTCTTGGGAAAAAGGGGAATACCACCAATCCAATGTTGGGGATGCAAAGAAGATCACATGTACAAGGATTTCCCTCACAGAAAGGATACAGTGAAGACTATGCACAACATCCAAGAGGCTACAGTAGTCGAAGACATGGGAAGAATCTATGCAGCCTTAGATGATCGGCAAGTAGAACACCAATCCAACATGATCGAGGTGGAAGGTAAGATCATTAATCAGCCTATTACTATTTTAATTGATTCAGGAGCAATTTATTGTTACATTGATCCTAAGATAGTGGATATATAACATTTGAAGAAAAGTAAGCTTGGAAAATCAAGTTTGGTTTAGCTAGTTGTTAGAAAAATAGGATCACAAAGCAATAAAATAAAACAAATGCAGAAATAAAACATAGAAGATACACAATACAATAGAGACATAGATATACGTGGTTCACCCAGTGTGGGCTACGTCCACCAGAGAAATTTGTAGGTCCTTCCTTTATTATTATCCAACAAATGAAGGGATACAACCTAGATCACACATGTTGTAACTTCCTCTTCTTTCTCTCACAGTCTCATCACTCAGAATACAATATTCGCAATGATACATAGCCACAATACATTTCCCTCATAAAAGAGGGTTTTCTTCTAGGGAAAAAAACCCTAACATAACTTCTACCGTCATATC